>LR754949.1:4288-16658 GCA_902729485.2 Mus minutoides | reverse complement strand
AGGTGACCCAAGATGTGTGGGTTCATTTCTGGGTCTTCAATTCTATTCCATTGGTCTACCTGTCTGTTGTTATACCAGTACCATGCAGTTTTTATCACAATTGCTCTGTAGTACAGCTTGAGGTCAGGCATGGTGATTCCACCAGAGGTTCTTTTATTGTTGAGGATAGTTTTTGCTATCCTAGGTTTTTTATTATTCCCAGTCTTCTTAAATGCTATTTGCTGTTCACAATTAATTGAAAGCTGTTTCCCTTCCAGATCCAGGAATCTTAGGCAGTTGCCCTTGCTTATCTTCTGAGCACTTGCCGCAGTGCCTGCCAGTGAAATGAAACCTATCACTTACTGGAGAAACTGGTCTTCAAGTTCCCCTGTGTGGATTTGGTGCTAGTGGAGTTCTTTCAAAGTGTGCAAACTGAACTTCAATTAAAGAAGACTGCAGGACACAGAGAACAGATGAACGGCAAGAGTGGTGAGAGTACTCCTGACAAGACCTTGGCAGGAAGGATGCCCAGGAGGAGCAGGACTTTGGAAGGGCTACATGGAAACAAATATTGGTTGCCCCAATGGGATGTGAGAGTAATGTTTCCTCATTTTGCTAGGACATCAAGAAGAAAGTGCTCGTTATTGCAAATTAATATGAAAAATCATATCCTTTAAAATATGAGTGCTTGTACAATCCTAACATTGTGCTTTGAAACATCTGTCAAGAGGAAAGGCAGCTGCTCTTAGCTAACCTGCTCTGCTTTTTCCTCCACTGAATAACAGACTCTGTTCATATTGACCGAGTTTGTTCTTATAAGCTGTAAACATTCCCAGGGAGAATCTTTCATTTCTGCAAGTTCGGATAATTTTCTGTTGGCTTTTGCTTAATTTCAGCAGACTTTCATGCAAATGAATCACAGCAGAGAGTGCAATAGCCAGATGATCACTAGAATACTTTTGATTTGGACTTCTTTTCCTCATTTCTCAAGTACTGTGCTCTCCCTGGCATTATGGGCTCCTGAAAAGAGTATACATTATTCTGTTGAACATTCTGGCTACTTCATTAGCTTAAATGTAAAAGCAATAAAATGGCTTCTTGTTTTTTTTTTTAACCTTCATTTGTGTGAATTTGAGGTTTTCAAGGGGACTATCAGGTATAATTTTAATTAGAATTACAATGGCAAGTCATTATAATGTGACCACAGATAATTCAGTTTATGCTCAGTAGTACTCACCACTGTACTTCATATCTGAACTTCTCAGTGCTGCGTTTCTGAGTGAGTTTCTATGGATCTTTGGTATTAATATGATCAATGTATCTGAATGACCCCACTCTGCAGCCAGTGCTTTTTATCTGAAACTGTCTAAGGTCCTAGGATAGTAAGGAGGTTTGGATACATTGTTAACTAATTGAGAAAGACCAGGCTACAATACCAGATGTCAAGTAAGGGACTGTGGAAGTTGCTTAAAATCTTCAATCCCCCTCTACATTATTTTCTTTGTGTCTGACATGTAGATCTACTGTGCTTGTTCAGCGAGTTATGCAAAGAATGCAAAGAAATGTATAAAATTTGGAAGGTATTATTTTGTTTCAGGTAATAAGTGTAACAACTACCTAAGAATAAAGATAGATCAAATAAATGTGAAAGGTTAATGAATATATGAAGCTCACCAAAGTTGTAAGCTCTGCTAATGTAACATAAAAGTTGATTGATAAGCACTAAGACCCTTTAGCTAAGCAAATTAGATAAAAATTCATTTTCATGGCATTTGAGCCACATTTTGATTTGTATGATATGAATAACTTCAAAAGGTTCTTTGCTTAAGTAACCACTTTTAGTTCATAAATTAATGCTAGCTGATCTTTAGATTATAAAACATTTTAAAGAGCCAGTTACTGAGTTCTGTTGGTCTCGTGAATTGTACTACCACTTAGTATGGAAATGGGACCAATATCACTTACAAATCACCTCACAATGTAAGACTTTCTGTTCATAGACATGTGCAAAACCTTCCCAGAAGTGTAAGATTTCTTGGGTGGCTTCTTGGGTGAAATTCTACACCTGCCACAGTCATATTCCAACAACAGAGTCTGAGAGCAGCTGTAATAGTCTCTGTTACAATGTGCTCTCAGATTCCCATAGAATGTTTTTATACATATACCTATCTTCCTAGGGCTTCTAGTTCTGTCTATTAATGCCGACTGGGCTTATGTATTCTGTATTCTATGAAGCTGTGGTTTCATTACATTCATGTATGTGAATGTGTGTTCATTGTGTGGGCTAGAGATATGAGGATGTCAGGTATCTTCCTCTATTGCTCTCTATCTTATTCCTTTAAGGTACAGTCTCTCATAGAATGTGTGTTTTTGACTAGGCTTGATGATCAGGGAGCTCCTAGGATGTGCTTGTCTCTGTCTCCCAATGCTGTACTTACAGGCATGTGCAAATCTGCTTAGCTTTTTATTTAGGTGAGAGAGACATAAACTCAGGTTTTTCCTTTCTTGTGTGTATAGTGCTCTTACGTATTGAACCATCTTTCCTGCCCTTCTCTACATCATACTCTAAATTAATTGGTTCAAATTATTTACTACTTTTTACATTTCCTTGTTTATTTCATTGCTACTTTCTCTACTCCTAGAATATAAACAGTTGGTTGTGTGGGTTCTTTGTGGTCCAAATATACAGACCCTTAAACATAGAAGAAAAGTTTTGAGTATTGAATGACTAAAATATTTACTTCATAGAAGATACAGAAGGACAGAAATTACACCCTTGAAAAAGCAAGAAAGTAATCCTACAACAAACCAAAAAGAAGACAGCAGCAAGAACAGAATCCCAACTTTAACAACAAAAATAACAGGAAGCAACAATTACTTTTCTTTAATTTCTCTTAACATCAATGGACTCAATTCCCCAATAAAGAGACATAGACTAATAGACTGGCTACACAAACAGGACCTAACATTTTGCTGCTTACAAGAAACCCACCTCAGGAAAAAAGACAGACACTACCTCAGAGTGAAAGGCTGGAAAACAATTTCTCAAGCAAACAGTCAAAAGAAACAAGCTGGAGTAGCCATTCTAATATCGAATAAAATTGACTTTCAATGCAAAGTTATCAAAATAGACAATGAGGGGCACTTCATACTAATCTAAGGCAAAATCTACCAAGATGAACTCTCAATTCTGAATATCTATGCTCCAAATGCAAGAGTAGCCAAATTCATTAAAGAAACTTTAGTAAAGCTCAAAGTGCACATTGCACCTCACACAATTATAGTGGGAGACTTCAACACTTCACTCTCACCACTGGAGATCCTGGAAACAGAATTCTTCACTGAGATAGAAAGGGCAATTTGCAAATTTATCTGGAATAATAAAAAACCAAGGATAGCAAAAACTATTCTCAACAATAAAAGAACCTCTGGGGGAATCACCATGCCTGACATTAAGCTGTACTACAGAGCAACTGTGATAAAAACTGCATGGTACTGGTACAGTGACAGACAGATCAATGGAATAGAATCGAAGACACAGAAATGAACCCACACACCTATGATCACTTGATCTTTGACAAGGGAGTTATAATAATACAGTGTAAAAAGGACAGCATTTTCAACAAATGGTGCTGGCATAACTGGCTATTATCATGCAGAAGAATGCAAATTGATCCATTCTTATCTCCTTGTACAAAGCTTAAGTCTAAGTGGATCAAAGGCCTCCACATAAAACCAGAGACACTGAAATTTACAGAGGAGAAAGTGGGGAAAACCATCGAAGATATGGGCACAGGGAAAAAATTCCTAAACAGAACAGCAATGGCCTGTGCAGTAAGATCAAGAATTGACAAATTGTAGCCGGGCGTGGTGGCGCACGCCTTTAATCCCAGCACTCGGGAGGCAGAGGCAGGCGGATTTCTGAGTTCGAGGCCAGCCTGGTCTACAAAGCTAGTTCCAGGACAGCCAGGGCTATTCAGAGAAACCCTGTCTCGAAAAACCAAAAAAAAAAAAAAAAAAAAAAAAAAGAATTGACAAATGGGACCTTATAAAATTGCAAAGTATCTGTAAGGCAAAAGACACAGTCAGCAAGACAAAAAAGTCTCCAGCAGATTGGGAAAGGATTTTTACCAATCCTAAATCTGATAGGGGACTAATATCCAACATCTACAAACAGCTAAGGAAGCTGGACTCCAGAAAAACAAATAACCCCATTAAAAAATGGGGAACAGAGCTAAACAAAGAATTCTCAACTGAGGAATACAGAAAGGCAGAGAAGCACCTGAAAAAATGTTCAACATCCTTAATCTTCAGGGAAATGCAAATCAAAACAACACTGAGATTTCACCTCACACCAGTCAGAATGGCTAAGATCAAAAATTCAGGTGACAGAAGATGCTGGCGAAGATGTGGAGCAAGAGGAACACTTTGCCATAGCTGGTGAGATTGCAAGCTTGTACAAACACTCGGGAAGTCAGTCTGGTGATTTCTCAGAAAATTGGACATAGTACTACCAGAGGATCCAGTAATAACTCTCCTGGGCATATACCCAGAAGATGTTCCAACTGGTAAAAAGGACACATGCTCCACTATGTTCATAGCAGCCTTATTTATAATAGCCAGAAGCTAGAAAGAACCCAGATGTCCCTTAACAGAGGAATGGATACATAAAATATGGTACATTTACACAATGGAGTACTATTCTGCATTAAAAACAATGCATTTATGAAATTCTTGGGCAAATGGATGTATCTGGAGGACATAATCCTTAGTGAGGTAACCCAATCACAAAAGAAGTCATTGGATATGTGCTCACTGATAAATCAATATTAGCCCAGAAACTTAGAATACCCAAGATACAATTTGCAAAACACAAGAAAATCAAGAAGCAAGACCAGCACATGGATACTTCATTCCTCCTTTGAATAGGAATCAAAATACCCATGAAGGTAGTTACAGAGACAAAGTTTAGAGCCAAGACAAAAGGATGGACCATACAGAGCCTACACAACTGGGGGATCCATCCCATAATCAGTCACTAAACTCAGACACTATTGCATAGGACAGCAAGTGTTTACTGAAGGGACCCTAATATAGCTGACTCCCACACAAGTGGATGCTCACAGTCATCCATAAGAGGGAGAAGCAGTCATTAATAGTCTCCCAACCAAAAAAAGCCCAGGACCAGATGGGTTTAGTGCAGAGTTCTATCAGACCTTCAAAGAAGAACTAGTTCCAGTTCTTCTCAAAGTATTCAACAAAATAGAATCTGAAGGTACACTACCCAATTCATTCTATGAAGCCACAATTACTCTGATACCTAAACCACATAAAGACACANTCACATAATATGTACTCACTGATATGTGGATACTAGCCCAGAAGCCTAGACTACCCAGGATACAACTTACTAAACACATGAATCTCAAGAAGAATGAAGTTCAAAATGTGGTCTCAGTGACCCTTCATAGAATCAAGAACAAAGCACACACTGAAGGAGTTACAGAGATCATGTGTGAAGCTGAATCAAAAGGATGGACCAACCAGTGACGGCGGCTGCCAGGGATCCCTCCCATAATCAGCCACCAGAATAAACACTATAGCATATGCCAGCAAGATAATGCTGAAAGGGACCTGATATAGCTGTCTTGTGGGAGGCTATACCAGTGCCTGGTAAACACAGAAGTGGATGCTCACAGTTAGCTATTAGTTGGAACACAGGACTCCCAAGGAAGGAGCTAGAGAAAGTACCCAAGGAGCGGAAAGGGTCTTCAACCCTCTAGGTAGAAGAATAACATGAACTAACTAGTTCCCCCTGCGCTCATCTCTCTAGCTGCATATATGGAAGAAGATGGCCTAGTTGGCCATCATTGGGAGGAGAGGCCCTTTGTTCATACAGACTCTATATGCCCCAGAACAGGGGAATGCCAGGGCCATTACGTGGGAGGGGGTGGGTAGGGGAGCAGGGCGGAGATGCGGGAGGGTAAGGGAAAATTTCTGGATAACATGTGAAATGTAAATGAAGAAAATACCTAATAAAGAGAAAAAAAAAAGAGGGAGCACGGGGCCCACATTAGAGAATCTAGAGATAGAACCCCAGAAGCTGAAGGGGTCTGCAACTCTAGAAGAGGAACAACAATATGAACTAATCAGAACCCCCAGAATTCGTGTCTCTAGCTCCATATGTAGCAGAAGATGGCCTAGTTCGCCATCATTGTGAGGAGAGGCCCCTTGGTATTGCAATCTTTATATGCCCCAATACAGGGGAATGCCAGGGCCAAGAAATGGGAGTGGGTGGGCAGGTGAGCAGGGCGGGGGGAGGAAGGAGGGAACATTCAGGATAGGAATTGAAATGTAAATTAAGAAAATATCTAATAAAAAGAGCAGAAAAATTAAAAAAATAAGTAACTAAGCAGAGACACATGGACACTAACACAAATTTTGAAACAAATGGATTTATTAGACATCTTCAGAACATTTATCATAAAACAAGAAGATATACCTTCTTTTCAGCACCACATGGCACCTTCTCCAAAATTGACCATATAATTGCTCACAAAATAGGCCTCAACAGATACAAAAATATTGAAATTGTCCCATGCATCCTATCAGATCACCATGCACTAAGGCTGATCTTCAATGACAGCATTAATAATAGAAAGCCAGCATTTACGTGAAAACTGAACAACACTCTACTCAATGATACCTTGATCAAGGAAGAAATGAAGAAAGAAATTAAAGACTTTTTAGAGTTTTATGAAAATGAAGGCACAACATACCCAAACTTATGGGACACAATGAAGGCACTCCTAAGAGGAAAACTGATACCCTGAATGCCTCCAAAATGAAACTAGAGAGAGCATACACTAACAGCTTGACAGCATACCTAGAAGCTCTAGAACAAAAGGAACCAAATTCACTCAAGAGGAGTAGACAGCAGGATATAATCAAACTCAGGGCTGAAATCAACCAAGTGGAAACAAAAAGAACTATTCAAAGAATCAACCAAACCAGGAGTTGGTTCTTTGAGAAAATCAACAAGATAGATAAACCCTTAGCCAGATTCACTAGAGGGCACAGGAACAGTAATCTAATTAACAAAATCAGAAATGAAAAAGGAGACATAACAACAGATCTTGAGGAAATCCAAAACATCATCAGATCCTACTACAAAAGGCTATACTCAACAAAACTGGAAAACCTGGATGAAATGGTCAACTTCCTAGACAGATACCAGGTACCAAAGTTAAATAAGGATCAAATTATGATCTAAACAGTCCCATTTCCTCTAAAGAAATAGAAGCAGTCATCAATAGTCTCCCAACCACAATAAGCCCAGGACCAGATGGGTTAGTGCTGAGTTCTATCAGACCTTCAAAGACCTAATTCCAACACTCCACAAATAATTCCACAAAATAGAACCAGAATGTACTCTACCCAATTTATTCTATGAAGCCACAATTACTCTGATACCGAAAACACACAAATTTCCAACAAAGAAAGAGAACTTCAGACCAATTTCTGTCATGAATATCGATGCAAAAATTCTCAATAAAATCCTCACGAAACCGAATCCAAGAACACATCAAAACGATTATCCATCATGACAAAGTAGGCTTCATCCCAGGGATAGAGGGATGGTTTAATATATGGAAATCCATCAACGTAATTCACTATATAAATAAGAGACAAAAACCACATGATCATCTCCTTAGATGCTGAGAAAGCATTTGACAATATCCAACACCCATTCATGATAAAAGTCTTAGAAAGATCAGGAATTCAATGCCCATACATAAAGATAATAAAAGCAATGTACAGCAAACCAATAGCCAATATCAAAGTAAATGGAGAGAAACTATAAGCAATCCCACTAAAGTCAGGGACTAGACAAGGCTGCCAACTTTCTCCCTATCTATTCAATATAGTACTTGATATCCTAGCCAGAGCAATTCGACAACAAAAGGAGTTCAAGGCGATTCAAATTGGAAAGGAAGAAGTCAAAATATCACTCTTTGTAGATAATATGATAGTATAGATAAATAACCCTAAAAATTCCATCAGAGAACTTCTAATCCTGATAAATAGCTTCAGTGCAGTACCTGGATATAAAATTCACTCAAACAAATCAATGGCCTTTCTCTACACAAAGAATAAATGGGCTAAGAAAGAAATTAGGGAAACAATACCTTTCACAATAGTCACAAACAATATAAAATATCTTGGTGTGAACTTAACTAAGGAAGTAAAAGATCTGTATGATAAGAACTTCTAGTTTCTGAAGAAAGAAATTGAAGAAGATCTCAGAAGATGGAAAGATCTCCCATGCTCATGGATTGGCAGGATCAATATAGTAAAAATGGCTATCCTGCCAAAAGCAATCTACAGATTCAATGCAATCCCCATCAAAATACCAACTCAATTCTTCACTGAGTTAGAAAGGGCAATTTGCAAATTCATCTGGAATAAAGAGAAACCTAGGATAGCAAAAACTATTCTCAACAATAAAAGAACCTCTGGTGGAATCACCATGCCTGATCTCAAGTTGTACTACAGAGCAATTGTGATAACAAACTCCATAGTACTGGTACAGCAACAGACAGATAGATCAATGGAATATAATTGAAGACACAGAAATAAACCCACACACCTATGGTCATTTGATCTTTGACATAGGATCTAAAACTATCCAGTGAAAAAAAGACAGCATTTTTAACAAATGGTGCTGGCACAACTGGCATTTATGCAGAAGAATGCAAATTGATCCATTCTTATCTCCTTGTACAAAGCTTAGGTCTAAGTTGATCAAAGACCTCCACATAAAACCAGAGACACTGAAATTTATAGAGGAGAAAGTGGGGAAAACCCTTGGAGGTATGGGCACAGGGAAAAAATTCCTAAACAGAACAGCAATGGCTTCTGCTGTAAGATCAAGAATTGACAAATAGGACCTCATGAAATTGCAAAGCTTCTGTAAGTCAAAAAACACTGTCAATAAGACAAAAAAGCCACCAACAGATTGGGAAAGGATTTTTACCAATCCTAAATCTGATAGGGGACTAATATCCAATTTATACAAAGAGCTTAAGAAGCTATACTCCAGAAATTCAAATAACCCCTTTAAAAATGGGGTACAGAGCTAAACAAAGAATTCTCAACTGAGGAATACAGAAAGGCAGAGAAGCACCTGAAAAAATGTTCAACATCCTTAATCATCAGGGAAATGCAAATCAAAACAACCTTGAGATTCCACCTCACTTCAGTCAGAATGGCCAAGATCAAAAACTCAGATGACAGCAGATGCTCTTGAGGATGTGGAGAAAGAGAAACACTCCTCCATTGCTGGTGGGATTGCAAGCTGGTACAACTACTCTGAAAATCAGCCTAGTGGTTCCTCAGACACTTGGACATAGTACTACTGAAAGATCCAACAATACCTCTACTGGGCATATACCCAGAAGATGTTCCAACTGGTAATAAGAACATATGCTCCACTATGTTCATAGTAGCTTTATTTTTAATAGCCAGAAGCTGGAAAGAACCCAGATGTCTCTCAACAGAGGAATGGATACAGAATATGTCGTACATTTACACAATAGAGTACTACTCAGCTATTAAAAACAATGCATTTATGAAATTCTTGGGCAATTGGAGGCATCTGGAGGAAATCATCCTTAGCGAGGTAACCCAATCACAAAAGATGTCACTTGATATGCACTTACTGATAAGTGGATATTAGCCCAGAAACTTAGAATACTCAAGATGCAATTTGCAAAACACAAGAAAAATCAAGAGGCATGAAACCAAAGTATGCATACTTCATTCCTTCTTAGAATAGAGAACAAAACACCCATGAAAGTAGTCACAGAGACAAAGATTGGAGGTTAGAAGAAAGGATGGATCATCCAGAGATTACCCCACCAGGGAACCATCCCATAATCAGCCACCAAATCCTGACACTATTGCATATGCCAGCAAAATTTTGCTGGAAGGACCCTGATATAACTATCTCAAGTGAGGCTATGCCAGTGCCTGGCAAACACAGACTGGGATGCTCACATTCATCTATAGGATGGAACACAGAGCACCCAATGGAGGAGCTAGAGAAATTACTCAAGGAGTTGAAGGGGTCTACAACCCTTTAGGTAGAAAAGAATATGAACTAAATAGTACCCCCAGAGCTCATGTCTCTAGCTGCATATGTAGCAGAAGATGGCCTAGTTGTCCATTATTGGGAAGAGAGGCCCCTTGGTCTTACAAACTTTATATGCCCCAGTACAGGGGAATGCCAGGGCCAGGAAGTGGGAGTGGGTGGGGGATCAGGGCGGGGGGAGGCTATAGGGAACTTTCGGGATAGCATTTGAAATGTAAATAAAGAAAATATATGATTAAAACAAACAAAGAAACAAACAAAAAAAGACCAATAATTTCAGCTACTCATGGTTCTGAGGAAGGAGAACAACAAACTTGATGTGTGAACTGTTGTTCCTAGAAAAGAGAAAAAAGAATCTATGTCAAACCTTCCACTAATCTGGTCAGCTTATTTAAATGCTGCTCATGGAGAGCTGGAAAGTTACAGGTTGGAAACCAAGTTATCTTGACCTGTATTTATGTCCCACCTGTGTGTTTGAACTGAAATTCTATTAAGACTATCAGGGAAAGTTGTTTATGCAATGTAGAAACAGACCCCTTAGCTTCTACCAACTGAAAGGCTAAGAGGGTCATTTGAGGCCTAAAGAAAGGACTCCAGTGCGTTGCTGTTACTGATCTCCCAGACATTCTCACCAGATATTTTTGTTTTATAAATAACTCTTATTGAATTTGCTCTTGACAGCTTCATACATGCATATAATATATTACAATTACAGTAACTTTAATTCCCTCTCTGGTCTACGTCTCACCCCAATACCCTGACCTTTCACCCTCAGTACCCTTTGCTCTTCTCTACAATTCCACTTTCTACATTCATGTGTTTTTGTTTTAGCCAGGGTGGACTGTATGTCTATGGGTTTAGAGATGTCCACTAACAGTGTATAACCTTGTTTTATGATTTTTATTTTCTTGTTACTCTCAAAACTTTATGAGACTGTTCCCACATTGAAATGTTGCATTTGCCATAATCTCATCTGTCTCCTTGGGCCATGGTCATTTACGTTCTAGTATAAATTTGGACTGAGACTTGTGGTTTTGACATCCATTGCCAGAACCTTTTATGCATAACAGAATGCATTCAAGGTCAGTGCAAGCAACTTTCTGAACCTCTCTCACAGAACTAAAAATCAAATGATCAATTTTTAGGAAGGAAAAAAAGGGCCACATTTGTAGAAAGAAAGTTGATATGAGGTTCCCCTCAGTCAATCCTTATTAGGAGAGAGAGCTTCACAACCACAGGCTGCCATGGTTGGACCTTAAGTGGCCAATAATTAGGCATAGAATCATTGTCACCGGCAGCCATAATGAGGCTCGGAGAGGACAAGAGGTCCCAGACATTCAGGTCCCAGGACATTCAGGTCCCAGAATGTTAAGGGAGTTAGATATAACTCCCTTAGTTCTGGAGTTTTTTGACTGGTAGAAGGTTTAACAGGTTGGAGAAATACTTCACATCATGTAGCCTAGCTTGGCCAGTTTAACACACCACCATTCAGAAAGCATTGATCAAAAGACAGGTTATAATTCAAAGTCATCGTTAGACTGTGGGTTAGGAACATTGTCTTACTAAGCTTCAAGGGAGATGAATCCTACAAGTCTGAAGCACAGAATATTGTTTGCTTTCAGAATTTCTCAGCTAATATTTTTATTATCTTTGTATTTTTGAAATAAAAATATCATTTTATCATGTTATCCCTTCCATTTTCTTTTAAACTTTAACTTCTTGTATCCCTGCATATATCCCCATGCTTTCTCTCAGATCCACAACCATGTCTCTCTCTCTCTCTCTCTGTATATATATATATATATATATATATATATATATATATATATATATATGATTCTATTTCTATATATATGCCTTGAGGGATGACTACTTGGAAGAGCAGATATATCCATGAAGTCTTGTCAGCACACCAGTGTAAATAAGGTTTGAACAAGTATGACACCAATAGATATGCTAACATAAAAGGGGAAACTCTCATGGGATTTCAACCTTATACAAAAAACTACAGGCAATCAAAGAATCCTGACAGTGTGGGAAATAGTCTTTCCTATAAAAGAGCTCCTCAACTAATTATGCAACTTATGCAGTATGATTTATTTTTATACAATAACCTAACCGGGGGGGGGGGGAGAGAGAGAGAGAGAGAGAGAGAGAGAGAGAGAGAGAGAGAGAGAGAGTGAGAATGCTGCATGTTTCATGCTACTCTGAGGTTTATCCAGATTTCTTATTGAGAGA
>LR752348.1:54527-91651 GCA_902729485.2 Mus minutoides | reverse complement strand
TCAGCTATAGAACAAGCCTGAAGCTAGCTTCTTGAGCTGTTGATCTTTAAAAAATAAAAGTGTTTTTTCCAGTCTCCAAGTATTTATGTACTTTCTCTAGCTGTTGGTTCTCTGTTTTGTTTCATTATCACCTGATAGGATAGAAGAATTTATTTTAGGTCTTTTTGTACTTACTTGTTAAAGCTTATTCTGGAGGCTTTATTTTGGGGTGTTTTAGAGACGGTTCCACGGGCTGCTGAGAAGAATGTGCATTCTTTATAAGTTGGGTAAGATATTCTGTAGATATCTGTTATGTCCAATTTATCCATGGTGTTATTTAACTTTGAAATCTCTGTTGAGTTTTAGTTTGGAGGTCTTATATGGAGCGTTATTTAAGTCACTATTATGTATCATAATCTATTATATGCTAATTGGTGTTTGTTTTATGAAGTTGACAACATTATTTTGTGCATATATTTTCAATTGTTAAATATGTTCTTGATGAGTTACTCCCTTTATTAATATGCTGTGACCCTTCTTTATCTCTTCTAGTTTTTGTTTGAAATCCCGTATGTTAGGCGACAATAGCTTTGCCATCTCCAGGCCAGCTGTCAATTCATTGTTGTTGTCCCTGCTCTCTGCTTCTGTCCTCTAAAAAAATGGTGGTAAGGATCATAACCTGTAAGCTGCTTGGGGTCTATGTTATCTGGAGCTGGATGGGAGGAACGGTCGAGAGGAGGAACAACATGGAGGCCAGGATGCTGTTCAAAGCTCCAAGGTTTAATAGAGTCTTAACTTATAAGAGGGTTTGCCAATCCACCCCACCAGTCTGTTCCTGGGCCCCTGGCTCCATCATGAAGACCTCGGTGCAGGACGTAGTCTTGTCTCTGGGAGGTCTGGGCAGGTAGTAGCATCTTGGAGGAGGGCAGGGCTAGTTGACATAACAATAGAAGCCAGCCTAGCTGGAGAGTTACACCGTAGGTGGCCTCGCCTCAGTGCTTCAGCCTGAAGCAGGTTGGGGAGGGGTGGGATGTACAAAAACCAAGTCCAAGAGAAGGGGAAGATATTTTAAGAAGACCTACATAAGACAGAAGAGTCAAAAGGGGTGGGGAAAACTATAGGGGGCAGTGCTGATATTAAGGTCCTATTCCCCAATTGGTTCTTGATCTGTCAGAAAAGAAAGCCTTGGGCCAATTGCTGGGCAGAAGGTACAGGCAGGACTTCTGGATCCTGGGAGGCAGTCAGGGAGAACAAGGGGGAGAGAGGGTATGCCATGCTTTGGAGAGAGGAGAACTGGGCAACTATGTGAGATCTCAAAACAGAGGGGCTGCACAGGCCACCTTACAGGTGGGTGGTCAGGGCAGTAGAGCAACTGAAGAATAGGGCAGGTAGGAGAGAGGGAGATAAGAAATTAGTAATGGCATACTTTTCCAGGCGGGAGATAGTAGCACCCAGCAATTGTGCTAAGAAGGGAAATTGAGATTGAACAACTGCATGTTTGTGTCTTTTATCCAAGGATTCAAGGGAAGCTGGGAGGGGGCTGGTTGTGAGGTCACCTTCTGGAATACAGGTGGGCAGAGTGCAAAACTACATGCAAAGAGTACAGTTGAGTAGAGTGCAAAACTACAGGCAAACCCCCAGGAAACCCTGAAAGACATTTAACACTCAAAAAAAATCACAAGTTAGAAACAACAACAACCAGGAAGAAGGAAGCCAATAGGACACCTCCGAAGGTCACAACTTCTGAATATTCAACACAAAACAAAAGTCAAAGAATTTAAAATTTTATAATGGTCCACAACTTTGCAGAGGACTTATGCTGCTGAATGAAATAAGAAAATTCCCCACCAAAGTTAAGTCAGAATGGATGACAAAGTCAGCAACATAGGTGAGTTATTAGAGATATTAGAGAGCATGTCAGAAAATTCTTCAAGGGATTAGGATTCTGGAATAAATGAATGAAAGAGTAAATAAATAGGGATTAGAAATAAAAAACCCCCACAATGGAATGCATCACCAATAGACCAGGTCAAACATAAGAAAGGGTTATCAGGATGCACATCAAGGCTGAGCGGAAATATTACACTCAAGCAGCAATAAAAACTGCCACACCAACCCCGGTAGAATCTGTGTGACAAGTTCCACAGACTGAGGTGAAAACTTCAAAAGAAAGAGGCCTTCTGGAACCGGTTGTGGAACTCTTGGCCAGAACAAAATATTGAGCTGTAGATCTCATGGCAATTTATCTGTTTTACTTTCTTTTATTCCTTTTCTTATTTACATGTTCCTGATAACCTAGGCTAAGATCTTAATCAAGAGAAATAGATAAGAAACCATCCCTTGAGATGGGGTCAATAGTCATGACCTTATCTCCCGGAAAACCAGCACTTTACTTCATAAATCATCTACAAAAATACATAATAGTACTATGATAGATAAAAACTTTCCCAACAACGTAATTTCACATGGCTGCAAGTGTGTCATCAGAAGTAGGCTTTGGTATATGGTAAAGAAAGCCTTAAAAAAAAAAAAAAAGAATTGGGGGAGAGATGGCTCAGCGGTTAAGAGCACTGACTGCTTTCCCAGAGGTCCTGAGTTCAATTCCCAGCAACCACATGGTGGCTCACAACCATATGTAATGGGATCAGATGCCCTCTTCTGGTGTGTCTGAAGACAGCAGCACAAACATAAAAAAAGATAAGTAAATAAATCTTAAACAAAAAAATAAATAAAAAGAATTAAGTTAATGCTTGGAAGATTTACAAAAAAATCAGGCATTTATGGTCATTTATTGTTAAACAATAAATAACCATAAAAATCTATTAACCTGTTCTTGGAAATATGCTACAAGTCTTAGATGACTGCCCCAGTGAATACATCTTTTCAGAGTTGTAATATTTGGATGAATTTTGTGCTTTACTGTACCAAATGACAACGATGATATTCGTGATTGTTTTAATACTTGCTTTTTTTTTTTAATGTATAAAAACCCTTGCTTGAGAGCTGCAAAGTACACTCAGATTCAAACTGCCTTTGTGTTTGTTTCTGTTTGTCACCGCCAAATCCTTACCCACCTAGCCTTTCAGTACCCTCGTCCCAGGGACCCTCATACCCGACTGAGGTGGTTTGTGGCAAAAACAACAACAACAACAACAACCAACCAACCAAACAAACAAACAAACCAAAACAAAAAAACCAACAAGCAAGCATCTTAGTCTCCTGGGAACTGTAAGTGATAACTACACCGAGATTCCATCTCATTCCAACAGGACTGCTACTGCCCAGAAAACAAGCGAACATCAGCAGCTGTTCACAAGGATTGGGGTGGGGCTATACAATTCTGAGAGGCATGTGAATTAGTACAGTTACCATGGAAAATATATAGAGATCCCTAGAGTAACTAAATAAGGAGCTACTGTATGATCTAGCCATACTAGGAACACACCCAATGAAATATAAGTTGGCATGCTACAGAGATTCCTGTATAGCCTGTTCATTGTAGCAGTGCTCAGAACAGCTAAGTTATGCAATCAGTCCACTTGGCTATCAACAGATAAATGGATGAGGAAAATGTGTTATCCATCCAAAAATGGAGCTTTTATTCAGACATAAAGAAGTACAAAACTATGCCATTTTCTGCAGAGTGGATGGAACTGGAACTCACCATGTTAAGTGAAATAAATCAGACCGAGAAAGACAGAAACTTTTACAGGTTTTCCCCATTATGTAGAGCCTAGATATAGATAATATATACAAGGAGAGTGGGATTGCTTAGGAAAAGGAACAGGGGGAACAGGCGAGCAGAAGGCGGTGGTGGGAAGGTGTGAATATAGTCAGTGTTACGTGAGATCAACCTGTCTTGGTTTACTTTCCATAACTGCAGTATGGACCATGACCAAAAGAAACTTGAGGCGGAATGGGTTTACTTGGTTTGCTATTCCAGATAACTGTCCATTAAGGAAGCCAAGAAAGGAACCTGGAGGCAGAAACCATCGCAGAACAATGCTTATTGGCCTGCCCTCCATTGCTTGCTCTGCCTGCTTTCTTATACCACCCAGGACTGACTGCCCAGGAGTGGCACTGCCCACAATGTGGTGGGCTCTCTTATATCAATCATTAATCAAGAAAATGGATGACAGATTTGCCTACAGGCAATCTGATGGAGTATTTTCTCAACCAAAATTTCTCTTCCCAGCTAACTCTCTCTGTTGTATCTACTTCTCTGTCTCTGTCTCTGTCTCTGTCTGTCTCTCTGTCTCTGTCTCTCTTTCAGATACCATCAGTTTATATAATGTATGTATGCTAATAAAAATTTAAAGTATAAAGTATATTGGAAAATTTTATGATTCATAAATTAAAAAAAAAAGCAAAGCAGACTTGGTGTTCTCACTTCACAGTTTATACAACAGTGCCCTCTGGTGGTATAAAAGTTCTTGCCATTTATGTATTTGCTCATAGCCAAGCTTACTTGAGAGTTGCAGTGGTTCAAACTTCTTGAAGCCAGGGGAATTCAATTGATTACCGAGTTATTTAGCAAACTGAGACGTTAGAATCTTTTTTTCTGATGAAACTGTTAACTTCTGTGACTGAACACACTATTTTTGGCTGCTGCAATGTTTTGGGTGTTCCAATGATGGGCAACTCTCTTTTATTAGCATAGGACAATTTGCCTTCACACAATTTTGTCAACTAAGAATGAAATTCTTCCTCTGGCGTCCCAGTCTTTGGTCATAGGAGATTTCTGTGCACTTCAACAACCTGAGAGTAATAGAAGAGTGTTCACCAGACAGTGTTTTCTCAAGTGTGCTACTATTGAATTCACAACCACATCTCCAATTTTCTCAATCTCTAATTGCAAAATTACAGCATATTTATGAACATATGAGAAATATAATATTAACGAGGATCATATCCTCAGAAAAATGAAGGAAACAGTCTTGTTGGACTGTATTCATTTTATGTTTATTAATACAATATTTGTCTTATACAGGCACTGTGGTAGCTCTTTTCATCTTGCCTTTCAAGCTACCTATGTATTATATAGGAGGATGGAGCACCACATTTTTTTCAATAGTGGATTCTTCTTATTTTTTTATATTTATTTATTTATTTATTTATTTATTGGTTTTTTTTTTTTTTTTTTTTTTTTTTTTTTTTTTTTTTTTTTTTTTTTTTTTTTTTTTTTTTTTTTTTTTTTTTTTTTTTTTTTTTTCGAGACAGGGTTTCTCTGTATAGCCCTGGCTGTCCTGGAACTTACTTTGTAGACCAGGCTGGCCTCGAACTCAGAAATCCACCTGCCCTTGCTTCCCGAGTGCTGGGATTAAAGGCGTGTGCCACCAAGCCCATTTATTTATTTATTTATTTATTTATTTATTTATTTCGTTTTTTAAGACAGGGTTTCTCTGTGTAGCCCTGGCTGTCCTGGAACTCACTCTGTAGACCAGGCTGGCCTTGAACTCAGAAATTCGCCTGCCTCTGCCTCCCGAGTGCTGGGATTAAAGGGTGCACCCACATGCCGGAAGAGGACATCAGAGTCCTGATAGATGGTCCTAAGCCACCATCTTTAACTCACCAGCCCCTTTCCTATTCTTCTGCTTTTTTTTTTTTTTTCAAGACAGGGTTTCTCTGTATAGCTGGCTGTCCTGGAACTCATTCTGTAGACCAGGCTGGCCTTGAACTCAGAAATCTGCCTGTCTCTCCTCCCAAGTGCAGGGATTAAAGGCGTGCACCACCAAGTGCCCGGCCCCTTTCCTTTTCTTATATTCTTCCTTCCTCATTTTGTCAATTTTCTTTCACAAATTTTGTGTGTGTGTGTGTGTGTGTGTGTGTGTGTGTGTCTCCTCAAGATTAGGACAGAAACGAGTACTAGTCTGTGTCCTGATGAGTCAGGGAAAAAGGATGTGTGAAAATAAGGCCTCATTACATAAAGCGATGATTTCAGTTGGAGGGTAACTGAGGAATTCCCACCTTTCTTGTCAAAGTAGACAAGGGTGTGCAACTCATTGGAGAGCTTAGGCTTATCATGTTTGAGGCCCCAAGATCACTTTTCAAAATGCAAACACAATGAAACAAGCAAGGAAGCAGAAGAAACTAGATCTCTGGGGTTGCTGGTGAAGAGAAGGGAAGGGTGGTTCCTGCTTCTTGGAGTCATTTTTCTTATGGACAGTTTTGTTATTCCCCATCTCTGCCACATGATCATCTGGGAGTATTGATTCCTCTGTGGCTGTTTGATCCCTAAAGCTCTCACATCCATTTCTTTGTACGGGAGAATGAAGGTAAAGTAACGAAGCAAGTTCTTAAAAGGCCTTACAGTGGAAATAAATGAGAAGCTACGTGTTCTCTGGTCCTGTTCTAGCTTTGGCGACACGAAAGCGCCAATTCTGACTAGAGATGGCCAGGTGGTTGATAGCTCTGAGCAGTTTCTTTGTGTTCCTTCTCATCTTCAAAGCCCCAAACTGTCACCCAATATGCTTAATAGATATCATATTATTTCTGGATGTATACTGCATTCTTGATCAGTAACAAAATGCAAACATGTATCTTTGCCATTGTAGATTTTATTTACAGGTCGTCCCTGCTCCTTCCTGTACTCCCCACCCCTAGTCCTTTCCACATTTCCATATTGTGAAGCAGGAAGCATCTTTTGAATCTCTCTCTCTCTCTCTCTCTCTCTCTCTCTTAGAAAGAACTGCTGTGCATGGCCAGAGTGTACTCCTTTTCCCAGGCCATGCCTGTGAGGCTCTGACAATACTATAAACAACTTTTCTTATTTCATTAAGTCAAATGATTAGAAGTTGCTCCTCTGGCGACCCTGGCCAAGGCCTTAGAACAAGCTTTGCTTGTTCTAAGGAAAGGGCCTCTGTAGCCCTTTCCACGCTGTGATTTCTACAGTTGCCCATAGGCCTTGGAAAGTGACTTGTGTGTCTTAGTCTGGACAGCAGAGGGCACACTGTCACCTGTGTGTCTGACCACTGGGTACTGAAAACTCAGTTCTGTATGCGAAGGAGCCAAGAGGATGCTGGAAATTCATATGGTGCAAAGGATATTCCACAACGTATCTCTAGTTCTTTAGCACCCAGGTGCTTTAGAGTGTAGGAGCCTTTGATGCTGTAAGAACAATTCCCAAATTTCTCTGAAGAGTTTTACATCTCTCACCCATCTTGGGTACCCGCTCCTGGTGTGAAGAGAACGCACACTTATTAGATGCTTAACATAACCAGGAGCTTGATGCTCTCAGTTCACTTTCTCTGTCCTCCAGTGATTGATTCTTTGCATGCTGTGCTACCATCCTAACTCTGTATCGGAAGGCTCTGGACTTACGGGTTAAGGGACACGCCTGGCCTCACAGTCAGCAGAGATTCAAGTTCATGCCTGTTATTCTCTCACTGGCTTTCCTTCTAGCAAAGGCACATTCCTTCCTCTTTCCTCTCAAAGTCTTAACAGTTAAAGCTGATGGTCAGGAGCTGTGGAGAATTTGTCAGTCTACCTCTGCTCCCTAAGTTCCAGAGGCCTGTGGGATTCTAGGTGGGAGATTTTCCTCTGGCAAGAGCTTTTCCTGACTTGTGTTTATTGTGGCATATAACCGCCTCTGCTTTCACGTTTGAAGCTGTTAGACTGGGTATTGAAATGTTATTCCTTGTGAGCTGTTTTAAAAGGGTAAGATGAATATCTATCTCATAAGAAGGCTAGCTCTGAAAGTCAGTGGGAGAGGTAAAAATCTCTATGGTACAATGACCTTTGAGAATCCTATAGAAGTCTCATGGGCTTCCTCTCTTTATCCCTGACACAGCCTGTTTATCCACCCTAGTTAAAAGGGATGTGGTTGTTGGTGATCTTCAAATGACAGAGGTGGCTTGCTTTTAGGAACTCTTTGGGGGTAATTCAAATAACTTAATACCAGAGGTTCATTTAGCACAAGATGCTTACATCTGAGCTCTGGCTCAATAGACGAAATAGTACATTCAACTCTCCTTCGGCTGCTTACTCTGGCTCAGTGGCTTTATCAACTTCAGCTGCAGCACAACACCCGGAGACTACAGATCACTTGGCTGTGTCCCGGAGCTTCAGATTTAGTAGGTCTGGGATTCAACCAAAGGCAACACATTCCTACCAAGTTAGTGCAGGTGGTGCTGGTGGGCCCTTGAAAGGAGACCCACTGCACTGAGGGAAAGCAGGTGGAGTCACCTGCACATGTCCTCTGCTTCTCTTGATCTCTTTATTTTTTATTTGTTATATTTGTTTAAATATCTTACATTTAAAAAAATCTTACATTAACTTTTTAACAAAAAAAGCTCAGCACTTGGCCTAGATGGCTGACTGCACGTGTGTTGAATGAGTGGTTGGGTATATTAACACACACAATGGGAAGGATATCTGTATAGGCATGGATATCATTATTATATGCTTAGTTTCTGTAAACTTTTAGTCTTCTGATAAGTAGGTAGTTGTTTTCAGATTGCATAAAGACCATGGAGAAATCAGGAAGTACATATTCAGTTTGGTGAGAACTAGGGAATGTTCATGTTTTGTGTACATGAATAGAGCCGTGTATAGGAGGTCTGTCTGTTTGGAATGACCTAAAGAAGGGCTGTTTGGTCTAGTTTAGAGCCTGGGTGGTTTAAGTAGCAATGCCAGTCTTCTGGAGTGCTTGACTTTCAGATACATGCCACTAGGTGGGACTTTAAAGCATTTTCTTATGCAGCCAAAATAATATATGTGCTTAGTGACATCTAATATGTTGTCCATATTAACATTATCTCAACCCTCTCCAATCTGTTACTCATATCTTATCTGTTTAAATGAATGGGCCAGCCCTACATCATGTATTGCATGTGATCAATGTGTTTCTTAAAATTCACTTAATCTAAAGCAACCCTTCCCCATGATACAACTTTGTCCTTGCTTTGTAAGACACCCAAATTTCAGAGTGCATTCAGCTCATCCTGTATTCCTGTATTTCCGGAGCCTTGCATCAGTTTTAAAGTCTGGATAAGTAAAAACAAAACAATTTTTTTGCATTGTTAAACTTTTTCATATATTACGTACTGACCACAGTTTCTCCTCCCTCCACTCCTCCCATTCCCTCCCACCTTCCCTTTCCCCCAGATCCACGCCCTCCTCCACTTCCCTTTAGAAACCCTGAGGTGTGGTCTAACTAAGTTACCCAGGCTGGCTGTGAACTCACGGTAATCCAGGTAGTACATGAATTTGCAGTCTTCTTCTCTCAGCCTCACAAGTACCTGGGATGATAGGCCTGTACTACCAGGTCACGGTTATAGTTATAAAGCTATTAAATAGAAAATAGAAAGATAAAGCCACTAATAACTCAAAAACTAACAAATTTACATGAATAGGCAAGTCTGCAAAGAATAAGTTTAGATATTCCAGGTGATGCTGTGTTCAACTTAATGGAATTACAAGTCAAAAGAACAAATTCTGTTTTGAGAAAACTGAATTTTAAGTTAAATAAATCTTGATTTATTTCTAGAGTTAAAAAAAAAAATTAAAGGGAATCCGGTATGGGAATGTTATTGCATATAGAGGTTTTTGTAGAGGGGACTTAAGACAAGGTCTCTCTACATAGCCCTGGATGTCCTGGAACTCAGTATTTAGAACAGTATGACCTAGATAGAACTCACAGAGATCCACCTGCCTTTGCCTCTTGAGTGCTGGGATAAAAGGCATGCACCACCATGCTCAGCACAGAACACTGTATGTTTTGATTATGAACTCTACTAGGTAAATATGAGGGCAGGACTTATCACGAGCTTTTTCAGCATCGTGTGTAGGAACTTTGTATGATACTAAGCATGTAGTAGGTGTCCAACATCTATTTGTTAAATGAATGAGTGAAACAAAAGCAAAAGTAACGTAAATAAGTGTAAGAAAATGCAATTTCACTGCGGCATATGGAGGAGCAGAGGTGAAGCTGTAGGCATGTTTTAGTTAATCTTCCTGTTTTGTCTCTTCTCTCTCTCTCTCTTTTTTTTTTTTTTTGGTTTTTCGAGACAGGGTTTCTCTGTATAGCCCTGGCTGTCCTGGAACTCACTCTGTAGACCAGGCTGGCCTCGAACTCAGAAATCCGCCTGCCTCTGCCTCCCGAGTGCTGGGATTAAAGGCATGCGCCACCACGCCCGGCTCCTGTCTCTTCTCTTACACTCATAGGTATTAATGTAGTAAGACCCTTAGCTTGCTTCCCTGCCTGTGTTTCCTGTCACCTTTTATTGTACTTAAAGTCCATTAATAAAATTTAAGTTAGTGCACATGGAAAATTCTTCTTCTTGGAGTGTCAGGACTGTAAGTAGAAAATGTCAAATTTCTATAAAAAGTGCAGACTGAATTTTGGTAAAGTAGAGAATATCATATTATTTAGAATGTGAGTGTCTGCCACTATGCTTGGTATTCAGGAAAATTCTTTCTTGGTGAGCTCAGTAGAAATTAGAGATGTGGGGGGCTGGTGAGATGGCTCAGTGGGTAAGAGCACCCGACTGCTCTTCCGAAGGTGATAAGTTCAAATCCCAGCAACCACATGGTGGCTCACAACCATCCTTAATGAGATCTGGTACCCTCTTCTGGAATTCCTGAAGACAGCTACAGTGTACTTACATATAATAAATAAAATAAATCTTAAAAAAAAAAGAAATTAGAGATGTGAATTCACTTATAGTTCCTGAATTTCCCATTGGTGATTTCTTTTCCTCTTTAGAATTGTTAAGAATCTAAATATGTAGCAAGTAAAAGAAAGGAGACCCTGGGCCGTGGCTCAGTGTCAAGTGGGCCCAAGACTCACTTTCGGCAGATTCCCGCTGTTACTCTGTGAGAAACCTGAACCGCTGTGTCTCCTCTTTTCTTTAGATGTGACTTCCCTTTTGTTCAGGAGCCACAGGGTAACTTCTCTGGCCTACCTCCTGCTCTTTAATCTAGGCAGAGGGTCCATCCTGCCTTCAGCAGACCCTGCCACTCTTAGGGTTCTGCAGTGGGAATAAAGGCTTGCGGGGCAGACTCTGTCCTTAGAAGGGCAGAAGTAGAAAGATGTGGGAAGTGTTCCCAGAGAGTTGACCAGAAGGAGATGCTGGAAGGGCAGATCCTTGCCCTCCCTGGCTCTAGACAGCTTCCTCTGCAACCTGAAATATCATGATTGCATGTTCACCTCTGTGTGTAGATTTCCTGTGAGATCATTTAGTAGGGAAGATTTTAGCCAGACGCAGAAAGTTTCAGTTTTTACTTTTGTTACTTGGATGTTTAAAACTGGGTAAGCTTTTAACTCTACACCTTAGACTTCTCATCTGTCAAATGGGTATAATGAAAACATCTGTTTTCTAGTGTTTTGAAGACTACATACAATCAAGAGACTTGTAGAATTGTAGTGTTAATAGATGTTGACACATTACTTAGTCCTCTTTTGAAAGATAAAATTACCCTTGAAATGGATGCAGGCTAATAACCGCCAATTGAATCACTTATCGATTCAGTTAAGCTGCTCCCTGTCAAAGCCTGAGACCAACTCCACAGAGCTCAGCTCCTTCTCTTAAGACATTGCAGTCTGGTGGTGTAAGGCATACATGTGAGTTCCTGCTGCAGCAGGTGCAGGAGCTCTTTGCAGCCCTCTGGTGTTGAGGGGGGATTGATGGCCACCTCCGCTGAGCTGGAGCGTGCAGGGGACAGTGTGCTTGAGCTGAGTGTGACTCAGTTATACTCTTACTGGCTGGACCCTGGATATGTGGCAAGAGTGAGTAGAGTGAAAGAGAAGGTGGGGTCTTAGAAGCCCCAGGTATCAGGGTAATACACCCATTATTCCTGCAGGCAGCTGCTCTAGTTCCTTATAGATTGGTCAAACTAACCAAAGCCATTTAAAGTTTCTATGCCTAGTTATACTAGGGAATAGTAGCTTATTAAGCACCAACAGAATTCATGAGGCTTTAATCCATGCTAAACTGACTGAGCAATTAAGCCTGCTTGCCTTGGATGCTTTCTTAGGAAGGATTCAGAGGGCACCATCCAGTCAAAGGGAAAGAGACAGCAAATGATTAGTGAGGAGCCAGCAGTGTGGAGTGAGGAAGTCTAGGGGCCTTAGTGTCTGCTCTGCATTACAGCCTGTATTTCAATCTTGGCTATGACCCCTGTGTGAACACCTTGTGTCTGTATCCTTGCCTATAAAATCACAGTGCCTGATTCTTGTCCATTGTGCTATTTAAGTGAATTATTACAGGTGCGGTTAGAACAGTATCTGACACATTGCAAGCAGTAATTAATAACAGCTGCTGTTAGCTACCTTTAAAAAAATTTTTTTATTGGATATTTTCTTTATTTACATTTCAAATCTTATCCCCTTTTCTGGTTCCCATGCCCTAAAACTCCCTATTTCATCCCCCGTCCCCCTGCTTCCACTGGGTGTTCCCCCATCCACTCACTCACTCTCACCCCCTCTCACCCTTGCATTCCTCTACACTGGGGCATGGAGCCTTCACAGGACTAAGGGCTTCCCACTGATTCCTGACAAGGCCATCCTCTGCTACATATGCAGTTGGAGCCATGGGTTCCTCATGTGTACTCCTTGGTTGGTGGTTAGCTACTGTTAATTTCCCAATATGTAAAATTCCAATATGTAATTTTCCAATATGTAAAATTCCAAGGGGGTTTAGTGTGGTTATCGGAAGAAGAGGAGGCATCCGTGGTGCATGGACGACCAAAGGCGAGCTTGTGCTTCGCTTTGTGTTTCTGCTTTGAGACAGGCTCATTTTCCTCAGCTCAGGCTGATCTGGAATCACTGTGTTGAACAGGTTGGCTTTGTACTAGGGGATGGCGAAGACTTCTCTCTCTCTCTTACCTGAGGAGGGTGCAGGTGCTGCCATCATACCTGCGTACAGAACCCATTTTCATTTGTTGCACTTAAGATCATGTGATGGGATGTTCAAAAGTGGAACAAGGGTCGCATACCCACGGAAGACACATAAACTGCACAATATTTCAGAGAACTCTTCCTGGTCCAGCTCAATACCTAGTTCATATACTCTGCAAATGTTCAATATGATAATTTTTTCATCCTAGTTTTACTTATGGATTTGTGAATACTTTCTAGGGGTTCATGTGGGATGTGGCTGAGGATAAAGGCTTTGCTGGTGTTTGCTGAACATCAATACTATGTGAGTCCCTTCCCTTTGGTCAGACCTCATTTAATGTAAGTACACAGTTTTCTTCAAGGCTGTCCCTTTAGGGAGCGTAGGGAAGGGTCTCCTGTCTTCACGTTCAAGTGCTAAGATTACTGGTGTGCAGCAGACATCTTGCATGTTTTCACGTGGTTGTGGGATGGAACCCAGGGCTTCACACTTCAAAGGCAACCACTTTTTCAACTTTTTTTCCTTAGCTCAGGAGCTCTGACTTAGGGCCTGAACTTTCCTTAGCTATGCTGCCAGCTCGCACCTCCTCTCTGCTGCATTTGTCTGACAGCCAGCCTAGAACTCCAAAGTCCTTGCAGGCCACTTCCTCCATTCTCCTTTGGTGTCAACAGATCTTGTTGGTCAGCAACTGTTTTAGTTCCTTCTTCCTTTTTTTTTTTTTTTTTTTTTTTTTTTAGGTGTGTGAGTGTGTGTGTATGGGGTAAGTGGTGAAGAAAAACAGGCTCATGTAGAATTGGTGACCACCAGGCAAGGAGGAGAGTTATGTTTTCAGGATCAGAGACATGCAGAATCGTTGGCAATTTAAAAAAGTGTCTCAGACACACCGCAGTGATAATTCTTTTATTATGTTAGCTTTATTTCAGAAACAAAGTTATCCTTCAAACCTCATAAACCCATTGACATCCACCCACAAAACAAGATTTGTGCTTACAAGTTGCAGGTTTGGGAAGGCTACCTGCAGGGACACTTGGGTCCTGTACTGGCTGGTTTTGTATGTCAATTTGACACAGGCTGGAGTTATCACAGAGAAAGGAGCTTCAGTTGGGGAAGTGCCTCCATGAGATCCAGCTGTGGGGCATTTTCTCAATTAGTGATGGGGGGGGGGGAAAGGCCCCTTTGGGTGGGACCATCCCTGGGCTGGTAGTCTTGGCTTCTATAAGAGAGCAGGCTGAGCAAGCCAGTGGAAGCAAGCCAGTAAGTAACATCCCTCCATGGCCTCTGCATCAGCTCCTGCTTCCTGACATTCTTGAGTTCCAGTCCTGACTTCCTTTGGTGATTAAAAGCAATGTGAAAATGTAAGCTGAATAAATCCTTTCCTCCCCAACTGCTTCTTGGTCATGATGTTTGTGCAGGAATAGAAAGCCTGACTAAGACAGGTGCCATGTTTTTTCTTGGCAGGCCAGCATTGTGTATTCTAGAGGACACAGAATGTATGGTGATAGACTACTGCCGTGTATGCAAGCAGACAAAGATCTATGGCTTGACAATTCTCCTTGGGGCTTGTGAGAAATTTCTGCACAACATCTCACTTAGTCATAGGCTGATTGTTTTTCTAGATAGGCCAAGTGGGCTCTGCCACTAGTCAGAAGAACTCATAAGGTTAAGCGAACTCAGACACTGGGAATCTCAGAGACTTAAGATGGGCAGGAGATGAGCCTCTCTCTGCTTTACTTGCTCTGTGACACAAAGCCATGACACCTCCACTGAGAGGACCGTGGGCTGTTAGTCATGTACTGCATCACCTGGGGCCCTTCCATGCAAATAGGACATCACTAACATCTCAAACTGAGCCAAGAGGAAACACCTACCCCTAAATCCCATCCCACTCCTCAATGTTTATAAAGTCCCTGTCCACATGGAATTAAGCACAGAAATTATTTCATTGAAGATCATATGAGGGTGGTTCTTTGCTGAGTTGTAACACTTGGGGAAGAGTTCTCTCTCCCGAAGCATTCGTCTCTGGACCTTGGACCCATCTGGCTGGCCAGGCTCACACTGCTGCCACCTCTGCCTCTGCCACTGTCCCTGCCCTTGCTCAAGGGACCTTGGCTACCTGCCTGGAGCAGGCTGCCCAGACCTCTTCACTTTTCTTCTAAGAACAGTAACACTTTCAGCATTCCCAGCAGGACCAGATCCCCATGGAACCTATTTACCCTGGCTTTCCTTTGCCTTCTGGGCAGACACCAAAGGGCAATACTCCTCAATTGTTTGTTAATTGTGGCTTAAAGATTTAAAATAAAATTATAAACCACACCAAATAGTTGTTTAAATTTCTTGACAAAATCAGAACGGTGGCACTAGAGTTCATGTGGTAAAAATTCTTAAATAGGTCAAGTTATGTCTTCTGTTGGAGAGTTGTATTTAGAGATGTGCTTGGTATTGTTTTTGTATTGCATTCTGAGAGAGAGAGAGGGAGAGAGAGAGAGAGAGAGAGAGAGAGAGAGAGAGAGAGAGAGAACATTGGATGCAAAATGTATTTTGTTCTACAAATTTAAATTACTTTTTTGTGACTTGTTGGAAGCACCACACCTGGTCCTGTGAGTGGGCATTTTGGACTCAACTTTCTGGAAATTCTATTTGAAAGAAAGCATATAAGACTCAGGTTCTGTTGCGGACATAAGCTGTGCCGAGGCTTTAACGGTGTGGGCATTTCCACTTGTGTTCACCCTCTCAATCCTCAGGATTCTGAGCACTTGAACTTCCTGAAGTCAGAACAAGCACTGGCTGATTTTGCAGAGTTAATCCGACATCTGAAGAGAACAGTCCCTGGAGCTGATGATCAACCCACCATTGCCATCGGCACTCTTATGGCAGCTTGCTTGCAGCTTGGTTTTGGATGAAATATCCTCATTTAGTAGTTGGGTAGGTGCATTTATGCCAGACACAAGCATGAGCATGATTCAAACAAAATCAGAGATTTGTTCAGAGTAAAAAGCATGTTTCCAATTTCTGCTGCCCATATACTCTTGGATATGTGACTGTCTACAAGAGTGTGGTTGACCTACCACTGGCCACACGACTGAAAACAACAGAGTTAATGATGGGACATCATGACACACCCTCTCTATGCTAGGATTTTATTTTGTTTTATTTTGCCTGGCTTGATTTGGCTTGTTGTATTCAAACTTAGGTGAGTTATAGCTTCTCCCTTTCCCTTCTGGCAGCTTCTGCTCCTATCTGGCAGTTTTTCAGATTTGATTTGACCCAGAATTTATTTCCTGTGGTATGTTTATAAAGATTGTTAACTGAAGATTTTAGGAAAAACAGTGTAAAAATGTTCAGAGAACATTTACAGATCTTGGGGTGTCATTAACTGACTTTCAAATGCAGGTAAATTTTACCTAAAAGAATGGTTTTACATTTTTAATTGAATTTCATTTATTCAATATTTTCACTTAATTAAAAAAGTCTTTTATGAATATGGATATCCTGCCTGTATGCATACTTCTGTACCATGTGTGTGTCTTATGTCCACAGAGGAAAGAAGAGGATATCTGATCCTCTGGAACTGAAGTTACAAATTGTTGTGTGGTTCCATGTAGATACTGGGAATCGAACCTGTGTCCTCTGGAAGAACATTCACTTCTCTTAACTGTTGAGCTATCTTTCCAGCACTGCCCTCACTTTTGTAAGCACATATTTTAATAAAACATAATATATATATTGAAAATAAGAGAAATCAAAATGCATGGGCTGATGAGTTGCTTGATGTAATTATTATCCAGATCAATAGAGAACATTTCCAGGCTTTCAGAAATATATGCATATGGGTAATTTTTGCCTAGCACCTTTGTTTAGTGTTCTACGTTAGCTGTATCTATTTATTTTAATTGGTTGCTTATTCATTCACATTATTCTATAGTGTTCTTATTTATTTATTTCAAATTAAATAAATATTAAATATTTTAAATTAAAATGAGACATAATAAAGAATATTAATTTTGGTAAGTCCCACAATGAAGTTCCACTTGTTTGTCATGGAATTATCCAACTTCATTTTGTTGAATGGTGCAAAAATTCTTGGTGAAGTGGCACAGAAAGTTGAATTTTCTGTAATGTAAAGTGAAGAAGAAGAGATCCGTGGAGGCGTTTGTTGACTAGCATTTTTCAGCTACCAGCAATGTCACTTTGTCTACAGGTAGTGGTCTACCATGGCTTACTAGAGTCTTTCACTTGTGTACTTCCCTAAACTTTGAGGATATTCAATGCCTGAGTGACTGGATCCTAGAGACCTGGATGAACCTGACCATGATGAACTACCCATACCTGGCCAACTCTTTAAAGCTTTTGCCTTATTGGCTTATCCAAGTAACAGGACAATATCCTAGCCTCATTTACAAACTACTTTTTGGCTTTTATCGGAGGAAGATATACTGATGATGTAGAGGCTCTGTGGAGCTAGCAGTTCTGGGCTGGCATCCTCTGATTATGTTACCTTGGATGTTTTAAATATCCTTTCTTAGCCATAGCTTCCTCTTCTGAGAATTGAGGGTAAAAAGCACCAATTATTGCATAAGACCCATGGTTGCTGTTAATAGAATAATTGCTGTATAATGAATCCTGGGTTGTACATGATATATGTGGCTTATCCTATTTTGTGATATTTATATTATGCCTAATGTATGTAACACATGGGAGAAACTTGATAAATGACCATTTTATCACAGTGCTATCTATATATAGTTATTCAGTGAGGGGCTAAACATTGTAAATGCTATATGCATGAAGGGTGATCCCCATGCTGAGCAGCAGGTTGGGAAAGGGTATCTTGTAGGCGTTACTGGGAGGGCGTGGCCCCAAGCTGCCTTTTATTCCTTAGCATCCTGGATGACAACTACCTCCTGGAGTTGTCCCTTTTTTTTTTTTTTTTTTTTTTTTTTTTTTTTTTTTTTTTTTGGTTTTTTGAGACAGGGTTTCTCTGTATAACCCTGGCTGTCCTGGAACTCACTTTGTAGACCAGGCTGGCTTCGATCTCAGAAATCCACCTGCCTCTGCCTCTGCCTCCCAAGTGCTGGGATCAAAGGTGTGCGCCACCACCGCCTGGCTGAGTGGTCCCATTTTTGTCCCATATGCCTCAGACAGACATCAATAGTTGCAAATCCTTACCCTAAGATCTGAATTTATGGTCCTGAGAAGTATAAAGAGAATTATTTTAGGTTCTACAGATGCATGAACCACCCTTTGTAAACTTAAGTTATCGTTATAATTTTAAAGATTCTTTTGCTGTCCACATCATTTATTGTATGTGTTTTTAAAATTATTCTCCTGTTAAGAATAAGACTTTTTAAAAGCAAAGGACAGTTTTTGTCTGAGGGTCTTTTTAACTCCACAGCTAGAATGAGTACTGGAAATGAAAATATAATTGGTTAATTGAGAGCCAAATTCCAAAAGCTCTTTCAACTGTCCCACTGAACTACTAAAACTACATACACCTTGCTTAAAATGCTTTAATTAAAACAGAGTAAGTCCACTTGTTCTCAATTATTTTCCTTTATGTATAAAGTGAACATCGGGCACATAACAGGCTGGAAACTAACATGCACTGAATTAAGCTGGACATTGATAATACAAAGCTATTATTATTTTGAGTCAGACAATGCTCATTTTGTAGCTTAGGGTGGTCTAGAACTGACCACCTTACACAAAACCCACTTGTCTTGCCTTTGGCTTGCGAGCCGCCCATTGCCAGTTTCTTCTCTTCCCACAGTTAGCTAAACGTTTAATTTTCACCGATTCTTTCTTATTGCGCCTCGCTCCTGAGCTCAGCTTCAGCCCTCTCTGCTCTCTGCTCATTCTTTTTCTCCTTTCTTGACCCTATCTGTCCTCACAGCCCACTAATCCCTGGAACACTACCCAGCTGGGGACCGTTCTTTCACTTGGATGGTTCCATTTAGCCAGAACTCCTCCTCCCTCTGATGCACTTCCTCCTCTGTAAAGGGCTGACAATCAGCAGACCTTTTCTGAGTCTGTAACTCAGGCTTAGCGCAGTGAGATAACAGTTGGGTTGTGAGAGAAAGCCGGCTATTTCCAATTCCGTCTGTACCATGTACATCTCTAGAGTATCCTCGGGCAGTGACTAAATGCTGTTTTCCACGTCAATTCAGCTATCGTTCTCTCTAATTTGTCTTTCACATTGTCTCTATTTGCTTTTGTTTACTGTTAACAGAAGCTGCAACAGTCATGCAGAAATAATCATGGACTTGGCCGGCAGAACACAGGGAGGAAGAGAAAAGAGAAATAAAAAACCTCTGTCATTTGACAGTTCAGTCCACATTAAAAATCACAGCGCTTCTTTTTAGCTTAGAAAGCACTTTTAAAGAAGGCTGCAGTTCCTTAAATTTTGTAGTCTTTCTTTTAGCTGATAGCAAATTAAATATTTTCATGTTTTTAGCTTAGTCTTCTGGGCATGCAAATACACACAGTGAAATAGTAAGACATAAAAGGGAAAATCTCTTCCGTTTGTCTTGGCATTTGATAATGTATGCACCCTCTCTGGGTGGTTTAAGCGGTTTAGATGCCTTCTATGAAAAGAGAGCTTTTACTGACAAAACTAATGTGATTATCGGAGGCAGTGTGAGAGGGATGCTGGAGCCCTAGAGAAAGAGAATCTGGTCTAAAAGCTCAATGTATCAGTTTAATCCTTCTTCTAATGGGGGATGGAGGGACGGGCACTCTGGAGAGAAGATTGGCCTTTTTGTTTTTAAGAATATCTTCTTCCTTTTAAAGAATTGTAACTTTGCCCTACCTCCCTTTTCTTTTATTGAAACCCTTATCCTCCTAGCACAAACACCTAAGGCTTTCAAGCAAATCATTATCCTTACTTTCTTGCCAATATGTTGGCAGAAAGGGCAGGGCACAATGGGGTGCAGATGTGATCAATCTAACACTGCATGGATGTTCTACTTTATATACCTCTTTTATTTGGCAACGAAGTAGCTTTTGTAGCCCAGGTTAGCCTGGAAATTGTAATCCTCTGGTTTAGTCTCCCAAGAGCTGAGGCTTGTCTCAACCCACCTGGCTTCTACACTATTTCTGTACTTTTTACAAAATTTAATGTGCATTGGTGATATCCTATGTGTGCATTTGTGTGAGGGTGTTGGATCCACTGGAAGTTAGGTTACAGACATTTGTGAGCTGCCCTATGGGTGCTGGGAATTGAACCTGGGTCCTTTGGAAGAACACCCAATGTTCTTAACTGCTGAGTCATCTCTCCAGCCCTTATTTCTGTACTTTTATTTCTTTTTATTAGATATTTTCTTCATTTACATTTCAAATGCTGAAAGTCCCCTATACCTTCCCCCCCTCCCCCACCCTGCTCTCCAACTCACCCACTCCCACTTCCTGGCCCTGGCATTTCCCTGTACTAGGGCATATAATCTCCGCAAAATCAAGAGCCTCTCCTCTCAATGATGGCCGACTAGGCCATCTTCTGCTACATATGCAGCTAGAGATATGAGCTCTGTGGGGGTACTGGTTAGTTCATGTTGTTTTTCCTCCTATAGGGTTGCAGACCCATTCAGCTCCTTGGGTACTTTCTCTAGCTCCTCTATTGGGGGCCCTCTGTTCCATCCAATAGATGACTGTGAACACAAACTTCTGTATTTGACAGGCACTGGTATAGCCTCACAAGAGTCAGCTATATCAGGGTCCTGGTTTGGTGGCTGTTTATGTGATGGATCGCCAGGTGGGGCAGTCTCTGGATGGTCCTCCCTACAGTCTCAGCTCTGAACTTTGTCTCTGTAACTCCTTGCATGGGTATTTTGTTCCCCGTTCTAAGAAGGAACAAAGTGTCCACACCTTGGTCTTCCTTCTTGCCTTCTTGAGTTTCATGTGTTTTATAAATTGTATCTTGGGTATTCTAAGTTTCTGGGCTAATATCCACTTATCATTGAGTGCATATCATGTGTGTTCTTTTGTGATTGGGTTATCTCACTCAGGATGATATCCTCCAGATGCATCCATTTGCCTAAGAATTTCACAAATTCTTTGTTTTTAATAGCTGAGCAGTACTCCATTGTGTAAATGTACCACATTTTCTGTATCCATTCCTCTGTTGAGGGACATCTGGGTTCTTTCCAGCTTCTAGCTATTATAAATAGGGCTGCTATGACCGTAGTGGAACACGTGTCCTTATTACAAGTTGGAACATCTTCTGGGTATATGCCCAGTAGAGGTATTGCTGGATCCTCTGGTAGTACTATGTCCAATTTTCTGAGGAACCGCCAGACTGATTTCCAGAGTGGTTGTACCAGCTTGCAATCCAGCCAGCAATGGAGGAGTGTTCTTCTTTCTCCACATCCTCACCAGCATCTGCTGTCACCCGAATTTTTGATCTTAGCCATTGAGACTGGTGTGAGGTGGAATCTCAGGGTTGTTTTGGTTTGCATTTCCCTGATGATTAAGGATGTTGAACATTTTTTCAGGTGCTTCTCAGCCATTTGTTATTCCTCAGTTGAGAATTCTTTATTTAGCTCTGTACCCCATTTTTAATAGGGTTATTTGATTTTCTGGAGACCAGCTTCTTGATTCCTTGTATATATTGGATATTAGTCTCCTATCAGACTTAGGATTGGTAAAGATCCTTTCCCAATCTGTTGGTGGCCTTTTTGTCTTATTGACAGTGTCTTTTGCCTTACAGAAGCTTTGCAATTTTATGAGGTCCCATTTGGCAATTCTTGATCTTACGGCACAAGCTATTGCTTTTCTGTTTAGGAATTTTCCCCCTGTACCCATATCTTAGAGGCTTTTCCCACTTTCTCCTCTATAAGTTTTAGTGTCTCTGGTTTTATGTGGAGTTCCTTGATCTACTTAGACTTGAGCTTTGTACAATGAGATAAGAATGGATCAATTCCCATTCTTCTACATGATAACTGCCACTTGTGTCAGCACCATTTGTTGAAAATGCTGTCTTTTTTCCACTGGATGGTTTTAGCTCCTTTGTCAAAGGTCAAGTGACCATAGGTGTGTGGGTTCATTTCTGGGTCTTCAATTCTATTCCAACGATCTATCTGTCTGTTGTTATACCAGTACCATGCAGTTTTTATCACCATTGCTCTGTAGTACAACTTGAGGTCAGGGATGGTGATTCCACCAGAGGTTCTTTTATTGTTGAGAATAGTTTTTGCTATGCTGTGTTTTTTGTTATTCCAAATGAATTTGCAAATTGCCCTTTCTAATTCTGTGAATAACTGAGTTTGAATTTTGATGGGGATTACATTGAATCTGTAGATTGCTTTCGGCAGGATAGCCATTTTGACTATATTAATCCTGCCAATCCATGAGCATGGGAGATCTTTCTATCTTCTGAGCTCTTCTTCAGTTTCTTTCTTCAGAGACTTGAAGTTCTTATCATATAGATCTTTCACTTCCTTAGTTAGAGTCACACCAAGGTATTTTATATTATTTGTGACTATTGTGAAGGATGTTCTTTCCCTAATTTCTTTCTCAGCCTTTTATCCTTTGTGTAGTGAAAGGCCACTGATTTGTTTGAGTTGATTTTATATCCAGCTACTGCACTGAAGCTGTTTATCAGGTTTAGGAGTTCTCTGATGGAATTTTTAGGGTCACTTAAATATACTATTATATGAAAACAGTGATATTTTGACTTCTTCCTTTCCAATTTGTATCTCATTGATATCCTTTTGTTGTCTAATTGCTCTGGCTAGGACTTTAAATACTATATGGAAGAGGTAGGGAGAGAGTGGGCAGCCTTGTCTAGTCCCTGATTTTAGTGGAATTGCTTTGAGTTTCTCTCCATTCAGTTTGATGTTGGCTACTGGTTTGCTGTATATTGCTTTTATTATGTTTAGGTATGGGCCTTGAATTCCTGGTCTTTCCAAGACTTTCATCGTGAATGAGTGTTGGATTTTGTCAAATGCTTTCTTAGCATCTAAGGAGATGATCATGTGGTTTTTGTCTTTGAGTTTGTTTATATAGTGGATTTCCATATAATAAACTATCCCTGCATCCCTGCAATGAAGCCTACTTGATCATGATGGATGATTGTTTTGATGTGTTCTTGGATTCGGTTAGGGAGAATTTTATTGAGTATTTTTGCATCGATATTCATAAGGGAACTTGGTCTGAATTTCTTTATCTTTGTGGGGTCTTTATGTGGTTTAGGTATCCAAGTAATTGTGGCTGCATAGAATGAATTGGGTAGAGTACCTTCTGTTTCTATTTTGTGGAATAGTTTGAGGAGAGTTGGAATTAGGTCTTCTTTGAAGGTCTGATAGAACTCTGCACTAAACCCATCTGGTCCTGGGCTTTTTTTGGTTGGGAGACTATTGATGACTGCTTCTATTTCTTTAGGGGAAATGGGACTGTTTAGATTGTTAAAGTGACCTGCAATCTGTCTAGGAAATTGTCCATTTCACTGAGGTTTCCCACTTTTGTTGAGTATAGCCTTTTGTAGTAGGATCTGATGATGCTTTGGATTTCATCAGGTTCTTTTGTTATGTCTCCTTTTTCATTTCTGATTTTGTTAATTATAATACTGTCTCTGTGCCCTCTAGTTAGTCTGGCTAAGGATTTATCTATCTTGTTGATTTTCTCAAAGAACCAGCTTCTGGTTTGGTTGATTCTTTGAATAGTTCTTTTTGTTTCCACTTGGTTGATTTCAGCCCTGAGTTTGATTATTTTCTGCTGTCTAGTCCTCTTGGGTGAATTTGCTTCCTTTTGTTCTAGAGTATTTAGGTGTGTTGTCAAGCTGCTAGTGTATGCTCTCTCTAGTTTCTTTTTGGAGGCACTCAGAGCTATAAGTTTTCCTCGTAAGAATGATTTCATTGTGTCCCATAAGTTTGGGTATGTTGTGGCTTCATTTTCATTAAACTCTAGAAAGTCTTTAATTCCTTCCTTCCTTCCTTCCTTCCTTCCTTCCTTCCTTCCTTCCTTCCTTCCTTCCTTCCTTCCTTTCTTCCTTCCTATCTTTTTTCTTTCTCTCTCTCTCTCTCTCTCTCTCTCTTTCTTCCTTGACCAAGGTATCATTAAATAGAGTGTTGGTCAACTTACTTCCACGTGAGTGTTGGCTTTATATTATTATGTTGTTATTGAAGATCAGCCTTAGTTCGTGGTGATCTGATAGGATTCATGGGACAATTTCAATATTTTTGTATCTGTTGAGGCCTATTTTGTGACCAATTATATGGTCAATTTTGGAGAAGGTACCATGAGATCCTGAGAAGAAGGTATTTCCTTTTGTTTTAGGATAAAATGTTCTGTAGATATCTGTTAAATCCATTTGTTTCATAACTTCTGTTAGTTTCAATGTGTTTCTGTTTCCAGAATCTGTCCATTGATGAGAGTGGGGTGTTGAAGTCTCTCCCACTATTATTGTGTGAGGTGCAATGTGTACTTTGAGCTTTATTAGAGTTTCTTTAATGAATGTGGATGCCCTTGCATTTGGAGCATAGATATTCAGAATTGAGAGTTCATCTTGGTTGATTTTACCTTTGATGAGTATAAAGTGCCCCTCCTTGTCTTTTTTGATAACTTTTGGTTGGAAGTCGATTTTATCTGATATTAGAATGGCTATTCCAGCTTGTTTCCTTGGACCATTTGCTTGGAAAATTGTTTTTCAGCCTTTCACTCCGAGGTAGTGTCTGTTTTTGTCCCTGAGGAGGGTTTCCTCTATGCAGCAAAACGTTGGGTCCTGTTTATGTAGCCAGTCTGTTATTCTATGTCTTCTTATTGGGGGAATTGAGTCAATTGATATTAACAGATATTAAGGAATAGTAATCGTTGCTTCCAGACATTTTTGTTGTTAGAGTTGGGATTTTGTTCTTGCAGCTATCTTCTTTTAGGTTTGTTGAAGAATTACTTTCTTGCTTCTTCTAGGGCATAATTTCCCTCCTTGTGTTGGAGTTTTCCCTTTATTATCCTTTGAATGGCTGGACTCGTGGAAAGATATTGTGTGAATTTGGTTTTGTCATGGAATTCTTTGATTTCTCCATCTATGGAAATTGAGAGTTTTGCTGGGTATAATAGCCTGGGCTGGCATTTGTGTTCTCTTAGGTTCTGTATAACATCTGACCAGGATCTTCTGGCTTTCATAGTCTCTGGTGAGAAGTCTGGTGTAATTCTAATAGGTATATCTTTATATGTTACTTGACCTTTTTCCCTTACTGCTTTTAATATTCTTTATTTACTGCATTTTTTGTTCTGATTATTATGTGTAGGGAGGAATTTCTTTTTATGGTCCAGTCTATTTGGAGTTCTGTAGGCTTCTCGTATGTTTATGGTCATCTCTTTCTTTAGGTTTTCTTTTTCTTTAGTTTTTAGTCATCTAATAAAAATAGACTTATATAAAATAAAAGAGACAAGTAAAGAAAATAGGTCTTTTTCTTTAGTCATCTTTTTCTTTAGGTTTATCTTTTTCTTTAGTTTTCTTCTATAATTTTGTTGAAGATATTTACTGGCTCTTTAAGTTGAAAATCTTCATTCTCATCTACTCCTATTATCTGTAGGTTTGGTCTTCTCATTGTGTTCTGGATTTCCTGCATGTTTTGAGTTAAGATCTCTTTGCATTTTGCATTTTCTTTGATTGCTGTGTCCATGTTTTCTATGGAATCTTCTGCACCTGACATTCTCTCTTATATCTCTTGTATTTTGTTGCTGATGCTCATATCTATGGTTCCTGATTTCTTTCCTAGGGTTTCTATCTCCAGAGTTGTCTCTCTTTGTGATTTCTTCATTGTTTCTACTTCCATTTTTAGATCTTGGATGGTTTTGTTCAATTCCATCACTTGTTTTGTTTTGTTTTCCTGTAAGTCTTTTTTTTTTTTTTTAAAGATTTATTTATTATATGTAAGTACACTGTAGCTGTCCTCAGATACTCCAGATCAGGGCATCAGATTTCATTACGGATGGTTGTGAGCCACCATGTGGTTGCTGGGATTTGAACTCTGGACCTTCGGAAGAGCAGTTGGCGCTCTTATCCACTGAGCAATCTCGCCAGCCCCTTCCTGTAATTCTTTGAGGGATTTTTGTACTTCCTCTTTAAGGGCTTCTACCTTGTTAGCAGTGTTCTCCTGTATTTCTCTAAGTGAGTTATTAATGTCCTTCTTAAAATCCTCTACCAGGATCATGGCATATGATTTTGAATCTAAATCTTGCTTTTTGGGTGTATTGGAGTATCCAGAACACACTATGTTGGGAGTACTGGGTTCTGATAATGGTAAGTGGTCTTGGTTTCTGTTAGTAAGATTCTTACGTTTGCCTTTCATCATCTGGTAATCTCTGGTGTTAGATGTTCTAGCTGTCTCTGGCTGGAGCTTTTTCCTCCTGTGATTCAGTTAGCCTCTTTCAGCACTCCTGGGAGTCCAACTCTCTCCTGAGTCCCAGTGGTCAGAGCACACTGCAGGCAAGCTCTCCTCTTGCAGGGAAGGTGCCCAGAGGTCTGGAGCTCAGATCTACCTCTTGGCTGAAGATGAAGGCCTGAAGGGACCCTGTTCAGGAAGCCTCTGTTGCTTCTGTGGCCCACGTGGTCTCCTGAGAGGACTGGTCTCCAAGAAACCCTGGATACAAGATGGTGCTTTCACCTGAGTCCCAGGGTCAGAGCCCTCTCTGGAGGCTGACTTTCCTCAGTGGTACTAAGATCCTAAGTATGCTAGGGTGCCTGCAGAATGGAGAGTCCTCTGGGGACCTTGGGACTGTCCACCGAGTTTGCACCTAAGGTCTATTTCTGTACTTTTTAAAACTAGAATTATTAAAATGGACTTCTAATGCTTTTAAAATTTTTCTCTTAGATTTATTTTTATGTGTTTTTTTGTTTTTATTATTTTATTTTATTTTATTTGCCTGCATGCGTGTATGTATACTGTGTGCATATTTGCTGTCCAAAGAAATCAGAACAGAGCATTAGATCTTCAAAAACTAGAGTTAGGGACAGTTGTGATCACCATCTGAGTGCTAGAAAACAAGCCCAGGTCCTCTGAAAGAGCAACAAATGCTCTTAATGCTAAGCCACCTTTCTAGTCTCTCTCTTTGAGTATTTACTAATGCTAGGAAACAAAAAGTAAACTAATTCTATTTGAGTCAAGTGGCTAGTACTGAGTCTCCTGTTAATCTACTATTTTAGTTTCTTCTAAACTATTGCAAAGGTATTTAAATTTATACTGCAATAAAATTACTCCCAAGTTTATTTTTTTATTAAAAACAAACTCAAAATATATAAAGACAACCAAACAATTAAAAACATATTTTTATGATGATAATTGCAAAAGCTGGGCATGGTAACACAGGTTTGTAATCCTAGCTACCTGAGAGGCTGAAGCAAGAAGACTACACATTTGAAGGCAGCTTGGGCAGTTTGGTGAATTATTCTCTCTCTCTCTCTTACACACACACACACACACACACACACACACACACACACACACACACACAGAGTGACACTCACAGGCACAAACACTCCAAACAAAGTTAACATCTCACAAATTAAAGAGCATGGTGCAGGGAATATTTGTGTGTTATGTCCCTTGAGAAGAAGTGTGTGTTGTGTTGTTTTAGAGTCTCTTCCTGCTTGCTTTCTCATTAAATCACACCCCCACCCCCAGCCCTGGAAGTAGCTAACAGTGACTAATTTGTTGGCTAATATTCACAAACTATCAAGATTAAGTATCACCTGAGGTTGTACCAAAGTGACTTATAAACGTGACATTTTCATATGGCTTTGTGTACTTTAGGCACATCACACATCTGAGTAAAGAGTGTGTGGCTGTTTCATCTTGAATCACTGGACTCCTGAGTAGTAGCAGAGGCTGTGTGTACCCTTGTCACAGCAATGCTTTTTGAAGCTTTGGGCATTCTAAGTAGAACACAAGGAGACTGTGTTTCTTTATAAAAAAAAAAAAGCAGCTTGACAGGATCTAGTGAAGGCCTTACAATGTTTGTTTCCTTTGAACCAGTAATTTCTTCAAGAAGTTATCTTGAAGCTATTAAGGATAGAGATTTAGCCATAGAGGCATACAGGTATAATAATAAAAGGTTACAATGTTTCAAATGACCAATCTTAAGGTTTTATCTGGTTCTCAGTTCTTCAGCCTCACTTCTCCTCTGTGAATTGTTTTACATTGGTGAATGCCCTTCTGAAGGGTTGTTTGGTCAGAACTGAATCCGGTCCTCCCAGGAGCATCTGCCTTCAGAAGGACAGTGGGTCCAGGACCTATTCTTAATTTGGTCATGGAATTTCTATCAGCAGAGGCCAAGTCTCTGCCTGTGATGTTTTGGGGCTGCAGAAACCTATGTATTGTTATCTGGTGCCAGACTCCAGCCACGCTTGTATCTTTTAAGAGACAATAACTGCTCTTTGTAGAGACGGCTATTCATGGGGACTCCTTTTCTTTCCTCAACAGAGGCCCAGTGTTCCTGATGTAAGAGGGAGCTCTAACGCCAGCATGTGAGTCATACCCACTTGCTGCTGGGTTTTAGGTACTTGTACATCAGCTCCTCTTTTCTCTTGCCTAGCTTCGGCATCCACTGGCCTCACCCACCACAGTGCTTGAACAGAATGCTTTCTTCTGTATCTACTCTGTAGTTCCCTGCTGATCTTGGGAAGAGCTGAGTCTGCTCAAGGTGTCCTGATTCAGAAAGGCGCGGGAGGTCAGTTGGTGGTGATGGGTGGTCCAGTACATCCCATGATTGGCTCTTAGCCTTCCTTGCTTGGTTATTTGTAACTGTTGTACATCTTAGGGATGCTTTCTGAGAAAACTGCTGTTTTAAATGTTAGGTAACTTGAGTTTCCATGAATAATTAGTTTTCAGAGTAATAAATCATGGTTTTGACTTTTAACTTTCTTCAGCTGGCTTTTCCTATGGCTTTGGGTGCAACAGGTTTGTACTTCTAGGTTAGCACAGATCTGTTTCTTTTTGTATATCTTGAGCATGGGCACAGTGTTTATTTATGACCTTACAGGTATTTTTTTTTAAGTTTCACATTTATTATGATTTATTTATTTATTTATTTATTATGATTATTTATTTCTGTTTGCCTGTGTATGTGTGCGTGCACACATGTGAGCATGTGAGTGTATATGTGTGTATGCATGCTGGCACATGTGTGTGTGTGTGTGTGTGTGTGTATGCCATGGCATGATTCTGAAAGTCAATTTGTGGGAGTTGGTTCTCTCTTTCTACCTCGTGGGTCCTTCAGATCTTCAGGCTTTACTGTTTTATCCACTGGTTTTTTTTTTTTTTTTTTCGTTTTGTTTTGTTTTGTTTTTGGCATCTGACCTCATAGTTTTGTTGTTTGTTGTTGTTTGGTTTGGCTTTTTTTTTTTTTTTTTGGTTTTTTTTTGAGACAGGGTTTCTCTGTATAGCCTTGGCTGTCCTGGAACTCACTTTGTAGACCAGGCTGGCCTCGAACTCAGAAATCCGCCTGTCTCTGCCTCCCGAGTGCTGGGATTAAAGGCGTGCGCCACCATGCCCGGCGGTTTGGCTTTTTAAAGTCAAGGTCTCACTGCATAGCTCCGATTGTCTTTGAACTTACTATGTAGACCAGGTTGGCCTCTGCCTCCTTAGTGCTAGGATTAAAGGTGTGTATCACATTATACGTGGTTTTCACAGATATTTGTGATTTTTCTCACATTCAGGATTTCTAAAACTATAAGTCATCCCACTCAGAAGGAGTAGACAGTGGGTTCCTGGATCAAGCTGATTACTTAGACAGATCGTTTTAGTGAGGCCAGGTACAACTGAGAAACTCTGCCTCAATGAGTTAGATATAGAGGGACTTAGGAATACTCCTGTTGTCAACCTTCAACCTCCACATGTACCTACCCAAATGTGTTTGCATATCCCACATAGATGTGTGTATCACATGTGAATACATATACATACAACATAAAAGAAGAGGCAGGTCTCCATATTTGCTAATGCACATGACCTTTTAAAGTTGATTGTCTAAGAACACGAAGTACCAATTAATAGTCCATAGAAAAATTGTCATGAATGGGCTGAGGGAATGATTCATTTGGCAAAGTGAGTTGTTTTATAAATATGAACACCCAAGTTTGATCCCCAGAAACCATGTAAACATGCTGGGTTTGTGCTTATAATTCCAGGGCTGGGGGCGCAGAGTCAGGGGGAGCTCTAGTATGGTCTTGCTTAACTGATGAGCTCCAGGACAAGAGAACCCTATCTCGAAGAAAGTGCACAGTGTTCTTGAGTATTAAATCTGACGTTAACCTTTGGCGCACATGAGAATGCTTGAACACACACACACACACACACACACACACACACACACACACACACACACACAGAGAGAGAGAGAGAGAGAGAGAGAGAGAGAGAGAGAGAGAGAGAGAGAAAACGCCATGGAGAGCCACAGATTTTCCCTATAATTTATTCTTCGCTAGTCCTAGGCAGCATGGTGAGGAGGTGGGATAATTCCTTTCTCATTGCCTTCCTTTCTTGATCAGGGATGTGTCCCTAGCCCAGGCTTGAACCTCCAACAGCTCCTTTCTTTGATGCAGAAGAATGGGAGTTCTTCCTTCCTGCCTTCTTCTCTTGACTAGTCTCTTCTTTTGATTAGATTTGCCTACTTTCTCTATTTTTTCCATATGCAGTGGGAAGTCCCATCAAAGTGTTAACAGGGTATGATGCAGATGGAATGGCTTTGTCATTGGAACTGTTGCATACTTTCCTATGAGTATAGCACAGTGGATAACATGTGTCTTTTAGAAGTAGAAATCCATAGGAATAAATTTCAGTTTTACCCCTTGCTAGCTGGTGAACTGGAACAAAAGAGATTAAACCTTACATTTAGTTTCTTCTAGGCAAAGTAGTATACAATTATCTGCCTGGTAGGGTTTTGAGAATGAGATGCTGTATTGGCTATAAGCTAAAGGCTTAATAATCAGTAGGCATGGTAATTATTTAGCTATGATTCTGTTGTTTGTGAATTTTCTCTAGTGTTTTATTATGAAATATTTCAAGTATACAGAAAAGTTGAAAAACATTGGAGAGTAAACACTCATAAACTTAACTTGAACATGTTAGGGAAGAACTCTATCACTGATCTACATCTCTAGCCCTTACCTCCCAAGTTTTATGAATAGTATTTAAGTATATTTGACTTATGACAAGCATATTCACCTAACAATCTTTTATTCATCTTATTGTAATACATTTCAAGGTAAATTATAGACATATTTCCCTAAATAATTAAAGTTTTGTATTATCAACTAGAGTTCAATATTAGTTTATTATTATTATCATCATAATTATTATTATTGTTAATTTTGAGGCAGATTGTCAATATGTAGCCCTAGGTGTCCTGGAACTCACTATGTAGACCAAGGCTGGCCTCAAACTCATAGAGATGCACTTGCCTCTGTCTTCCAAGTGCTGGGAATAAAGGTGTGCAGTAGTACACATGAGCCTAGTTTATGATGAGTTTTAAATAATTTAATTTAAAATATAGACTGATAGACTTCATTATGATATATTCCTGCATGTCCCATTTTGGTTGTTCCTTTCCTTCTATTTTCTGTATCCCTGTCTTCCATCTCTGCTTGTATCATTCTGCCCTCAGTCTTCCCCTTTCCAGTTATATATCACAATTCTTTTCTGAGGAGAACAGAAATCTACATATAGCAGAATTCACAGTTTTGGGGGTAGTGTTGATTATGTAAGTCAGTCTCCTATGAAGATATGAAATATTTCTATACCTTGGAAAGATTCCCATATATCCTCTGAACTGTCTCCATTTTGACTTCTAACCCGGAATATTGCCTGTGATTTTCAGAGCTAGAATCTACACACTTATTATGAGTTGATGTCAGGAGCATTTATGAGCTGTGTGGTGGCATCATATCCCAGATGTTGGAACTAGGAGCCTTTTTTCCCTGCCAACAAATTTTTGTAAAAATATAGCCCTTCTGTAAAAATACAAAGGAGGAGTGTATGGGTACAAAAGGACAACAGTGATGAGGAGATAAATTTTGTTTGAAATACCAAAATGAAACCAAATACGTAGTATGCTAATTAAAAAAAACAGTTACTCATTCATCAAATATTTAGTTACAAGAGACCTTTCTAAGCACTGTGGGAGACATTGTAGAATCAAATGAGTACAGATAGCATTATAGGGGTTGTGATAAAAATAAAAACGGTATAGTAGAGCATCAAGGAAGGCACAGTTTGGCTTTTTCAGCCTTGGAAACAGATAAGGAAGATCTCAGAGAGGATGGGATATTTGAGCTGGGTATTAGGAAGACTGAGATGGCCAGCCTTCATATAATTAAAGAGTGAGAAGAGAGATTTGAAGATGAACAAAGGAGTGAAGGAGTGTTGTGGGGAATGGTTTTCCTAAACTGGAAAGGCTATATAGATTAATCTTGAGTGGTAAATATACCAGTAGGGCTTTGCACAACATGTTAATGTCTGCATTATTTCTGCAGTGCAGGGAGAACTTAAGAGGTTCATTTGTTTATAACATTTGTTTAGGAATACTATACTCAAGAGACTGAAAAACTTAAGAAATGAAGTTAGATTTGCTTTTGGCTGTTGTGAAAGTCACTGTAGAGCCTAGCCTGGCTTCATACCATATTTCTGTCTCTGCCTCTAGTGTACTGGCGTTATGAACATATGCAATCATGTCTAACTTCAGTTAGATGTTTAAGAGAGCTTTATGGTAAACTTACAATCAAATTTCTTCTTTGCATTATTGAACTATAATTTTATATTCATATCTGACTCTTCCTCTGTTTATCTTTCCAAAATGACAAGTAGTGTGCCAGTATCTGAGAAGTCCCTATATGTCTGATTCGCTGTTGATTCAGAACATTTATGAAATTGTGAATGTGTATTATCATTACTCAGGCCAGTCCAGATTCAATACTATTTCTGAAACAAACATTGGCAATTTAGGATCTTGGGTTTGGGGCTATCAGGTAATCATGTATGACTATTGGGGCAGCCTTTGCCCTTTGCTGGTAGAGTTGTGCTACAACAGAGACCAGACAAGAGTTTGTTACCTAACTTTCTTTCATGTCTAGATGCTGTTGCATTACACCATGAGACTACCAATGATTTCTTTCATTCTCTCACCCATTCACCAGACACACAGTGAGTGCTTATCATTGATCAAGCTCTCCTTATGCTTCGAATCTAAAGTCATAACATTATCTCATCAGCAAATAGTGAAAATGATAAAGTACATTAGCACTATAGTAGGCCTTTGCAAGTCCTGGAAATGAGGCATTATATAGATATATGGAAGAAGTGAAATCTAACTTGACTCTCTCTATGTCAGAATTATTTTATCTGTACAGTAAGATTAATAATGGCAATGATGGTGGTGGTGGTGATGTTTTTCTCCTAAGGTTGTCTTGGGGATTAAATATGATCATAGATGTGAAAGAATGCTCCTTGCAAAGATAGGAACATACATTCCTCAGCTCTGTGACCTTTGTCTTTCTATTGGAATTAAGGAGTTTTGTGACAGAGATGTGAAGGGGGCAGGGACCAAGCTTGGTTACAAGCTCGGACCCTGGCTTTGCCTCTCACCAGCAGAATGGTCTTCGATAATTCATCTCTTCACTTCCTTTTCTGGCTTGCTTTCAGACCTGCATAGGAATAATCCTTTCTTTTTGCACTAATGGCATTGATGAGATGTTTGAACCCTGTATGTTGCATTTAGAAAAGTATTCTGATGACTGTTAAAAACAGTGGGGTGTGAGGCCATGGCCTTCCTGCATCACTACCACATACGGAGGCAAAAACATCCGCTCACACTCAAACATCATTTTCAGGTGAGTTCTGCTGGTCCCTAGAGGAACTTTTGTTGTTGGGGACCCTTGCAGAATGGCTAAGGGACCAGACTTAGGAAAGATAGTAAAGCAACGTAGCATATACTAGTGAGCTCATTAAGCTTTCCTATCGAAGTCTCTCCAGCGAGAAACAAAGCATGAGCCTTTGTTCTCATTTGTTGTTATTATGACTAGTAACTGTATTAGTTAGGGTTTCCATTGCCATGAAGAAACACCATGACCAAGACAACTCTTATAAAAAAGGCAAACATTTAATTGGGGCTGGCTTACAGTTTCAGAGGTTCAGTCCATCATCATCATGGCAGGAAGCATGGCAGCCCGAAGGCAGATATGGTTCAGGAGAAGGAGAGTTCTAATCTTGATCGGAAGGTAGCCAGAAGGAGGCCCTCTCTTCTGCACTGGGTGAAGCTTAGCACTAGAAACCCTCAAAGCCTACCTATGCAGTGACATACTTTCTTCAACAAGTCACACCTCCTAATAGTGCCACTTCCCAAGGGGCAAGCATACTCAACCACAGTAACTATAACAATAATATTCCATATTGGTTCAACAGATAAATTTGAAGTGCCCACTCTATTTTCTTCCAAGTACGCTAAGATGTGAGACAAATTGCCCAGAATCTTCNCAACTTGTTTCAGAAGTAGTTAGTGATAGCCCTTCTTTGACTCAGGGCGACATTGAGAACCATTGCACTGAGACATTTACAGAAGTCCAGCTAGGTAGCTGTAAAGGGAGAGTTCTTCCTTGGCCTGCATGCATACAAATCTACTTGTTCTTTGTCAGTGCTTACAAGAAGTAGAGTTAACCAAGTTGGCATCAGAGTTAACTGAGTCGGCTCTATATATATCTGATTCTGACATCACGTATTTTTTTTTTTTTTTTTTATGTCTGGTTAGGTTCTCAACTATTCAGTTAATTGAAACATTCATCAAGGACTGGGAACATAACTCAGTTGTAAGAGTGCTTGTCTGTTATGCAAGAGGCTGTGTTTCATGCCTAGTACTGGGAAAATAGTTCCGGAAATCTGTGAATGCCAACACATACATCTTCATTAGTGCTGTGGTGGAATTCTTTTTACTCTCTCTTAAAAAAGAGTCCGATCAGGCTCTCTGTACACGCACCCAGTGGTTTCTAACAATGAGAAGTGCTGAAGACTACTGCCAGCCTCGCTTAATTTAAGCTTGTGACTTTAGACTGAGTCTATTTTTCAACCCAACAGATACCTGTTTCCAAATAAAAGGTGAGACCTTCTGATAGAAAACAGATAGCTTCTTTTGGTTTAATTTTTTTTAATTCTGTTTTTCATTTTCAGTTGGATTCTTCAAAACTATACTATTAAGTTCAGCTGTGTAAAGTGGTTGCTGGAAGCTAGGAACATTGGAAGGACATTGAATATTGAAAAGATATCTGTACTTGCCTGTGGGTCTGGCTTCCTTATTCTGCTGCCACGGAATATCTAAGACGGGGCAATTTATAAACACTGTAAACTTATTTATCATAGTTGTGGCAGCAGAAATCTAAGATGAAGGTTCTGACAGGTTTTGTATCTAGTGAAGGCATGGTCTCAGTTTCTAAGATGGCATATTGAAGCCTGTAGTCATGTGTAGCTAAAGGCAGAAGAGTGGAAAGGGACCAAACCTAGTTTCTTCTAGCCTTGTTTGTTTGATTGAGACAGCATTTTACTATGTAGCCCTGGCTGGCCTGGAACTCACAGGCTAGCTTCTAACCCATAGAGACCCACCTGCTTTTGGAGATAATTCCAATGTAAGTCAATCACTCTCCCAAAGGAGCCACCTCTTGTTCCTCATCTTTTACTACTGGAGGTGAAGTTCTCACACAGGTATGCCAAGCCCTGAGACACTAGGCTCATCTCTGTTCTACCAGAGGATGAAGAACTCTGTCAATCTGATTTCACTCCTGGAGATTATCTTTAGGGACAATTTATATGTTAAAGATAATCTTTTAACATCCAAGACTTTAAGCTTGTAACATGAAGACCTTATAAAAAGTCAAAAATTAAATTTATTTAAATGGTATCTTTATCCTGTGTCTGAATGTTTAATATATGAATTTTGGTCAAATACAATTTCCTTTCTAATTGGATTCAACCACTGCATAGAATTCTTTAGGTTACCTGCTTGCCTGCTTATACTGTTCAAAATTGTCATGAGCATCATCTTTATTGTCCCAAGAAGTGGGGGCAGATTCTGTGAAAGACATTTCAGAACTAGAGCAGAAGTCAATGGATCCTGATAGCTCAATAAATAAATAAAGAGTGACTTTCTTAGAGAGTTGCAAAAAGTTAAAGGAGCTTGTCCCAAATGAAGTGACTTATGTCGTCTGATGCTCAGTTTTGTCTTACGAAAAATAAGAAAAGCAGTAACATCTCAGAGATGCTGTCACATTTAAATGAGTTACGACAAGCTAGACATGGCCGTGCAGGCCTTTGGTTCCTGCCACGCAAGAGGTTTAGGCAGCAGGTTCGTGTACTTAGCAACTTAGTGAGACCCCATTTTAGAAACAACAACAACAACAACAATCTAAATAAAAGTTAACCCAGAAAATTACTAACTGCTGAGACTCAAATCTGGAAAACACATGTGTGTAAAAAGTAAAATGAAGTCTACTTTCTCTCATACACTTCACATCTGTATGTTCCTATCCAACCCAGAACAGACAGACCCACGGACACACACACACAGACACACTCACCAACACACAGAGACACACACACACGCACAAAAGACACACACACGCAGACACACACACTGAGACACACAGACATATAGACACATAGGTACAGACATGCAGAAATACACAGACACACAGATGTAAACACACCCGCACACTCAAGTCTGGTGGCCATGGACAAAAACTCAATATGAAATTGTTGGACTGGAGAGTTTCCAGTTAAGATTTGCAGTTAAAGGGCCAGGTGCAGCCGGGCAGTGGTGGCACACGCCTTTAATCCCAGCACTTGGGAGACAGAGACAGGCAGATTTCTGAGTTCGAGGCCAGTCGGGTCTACAGAGTGAGTTCCAGGACAGCCAGAGCTATACAGAGAAACCCTGTCTCAAAAAACAAACAATCAAACAAAAAACAAAAACAAAAACAAAACAAGAGCCAGGTGCATCTTGGGTATCTTTTTGTTCTTCCATAATTAATAATTAAATACATGGCCTTGGATGCTAATGTATGGAACTGAGAACTAATAGTGATTATCTAACATAGCTATTTAAATAATAATTAGATTGTTATGGAAATAACCACAGTGAAGGCAGAGGTTTGATCTGTCCAGTTGTCTGATGAACCTGCTATGCCAATGAGCCAGACACAAGGTAAGTGCTCATAACCATTAGTGGGAAGCTGGCCTTAATAGTAAATAGGGTTTTACAGCCCTACTTTGGCAATTCCTCTCATGGCATGGTGGTTTCCTCTGGGGAATTCGTGTATTCTAAAACCCATAGATTATTTCA
>LR752348.1:27123-52932 GCA_902729485.2 Mus minutoides | reverse complement strand
GAATGGCTACCCCAGCTTTTTTCTTTGGGCCGTTTGCTTGGAATATTGTTTTCCAGCCTTTCACTCTGAGGTGGTGTCTGTCGTTTTTCCTGAGGTGTGTTTCCTGCAGACAGCAAAATGTCGGGTCCAGTTTGTGTAGCCAGTCTGACAGTCTATGCCTTTTTATCGGAGAATTGAGTCCATTGATATTAAGCGATATAGAAAAGCCAACCTTTATTTTTAACAAAACCAGTGAAGTGTGCTTTGGGAGTTACATTTTTTACCTCCAAGAATGATACTAGTAAGTTGCTTCGTAGCATTTTTTTTTTTCTGTAAGAGTAGCATATGATAAAAAGGGAATTTAAAGTTGTATTTCAAACAGCATGCCTGAATGTTTATTTTCTAATTTAATTTGTGAGTGGGTTGATCTAGAAAAGGCTGATAGAATTAGTACTCTGATTAAATGTTTATGAGAAGCTATTCGGAATCTGTTCTCAGGTTTGCTTGCCTCCTGAAGGCATTGCCACCACCCGTGCTTACCCGGGATGATGGTGGGAAGAAGGGAACATGTTTGTGCTGTTACAGACTGTGCCTTTCTCCATGTGGATCAGTCAACTTTGGCCTCTTGAAATCTGTGTGGGAGAGACTTTTTAAACAATTTATTTTCTATGGTATGCACAGAAATTAATGTTCCCAGAAGACAGGTACCTTAGTAAAGATTTAAAACTTACAGTGATGTTTTCCCTGCTTCTGCATCCAGCAGAAAGCTGGGGTATGCATTTGTATTAGTCATTCGTATGGACTCTGTTCTTCCCTGTCAGTAAGCACTGAAGAGCTTATGTGTTCATGAACCTACAAACATTTACTCAGAGATCTCATGAGGACATCTGGTGTGAGACAACGGACAATCTGATACTTAATTTCTGTAAGTATTTGTTTGGCTCCGACTATGAGCCACACCTGTTTCTTGAAACTAGAGTCACAACAGAAAAAAAGTCAAATCCTCAATCTTGTAGGGCTCTGGTTTGACAGGTAATAAAACGGCAGAATCAACAAAAATACTAAGGAGGAAGAAAATAATCCAGAGATGGGTGAATGAAGTGTGGGAAGGAGGGAAAGTATCAGGAATACAAGAAACATACACAAACACACATATGCATACATAATACATATACACATGCATGCATAAATACACACATATACATATAAACACACATACATACACATATGTAAATACACACATACATATACATACATTTATGTACATACATGTATATGTATACACATACATTCACATATATGCATATACTTACATGCATATATGTATATACATATATACACACATACACACATATGTAAATACATATTGATATGTACATACATACACATATAGATGTGCACACACATGTACATACACTCACACATATGTACATACATACTTACATACATACACACACACACACACCAGGAATACTTTGCTAAGTTGTAGTTTTTGCAAAATCATCTGGCTAAGCGCAGGAGTCAGCCATGAGGCTGGTGGGGAAGAGTTCTCCAGAGGCACAAGTGAGGAACACTTAAGATACAGGCAATGATAGTAGTAAACTGTGTATAGAGTATAGAGAAGGTTTTATTGAAATAATGTTTGTGTGCATTACAGGAATACTTTTATTTATCTGATAATGTGACTTTGAAATTATTGCATTTTAGATTTTGTTAAAATGCTAGAAATATCGAGTACACAATAAACAAAAGTTAGAACACACACACACACACACACACACACACACACACACACAAAGACATATTTTAAGTAGTAGGTAAAGATCTTCCAAGAGTTGACAATAAATAGGGACAGTGGAATGATCAAGATGGCCCAGCAAGTCCAGGCACTTGCTGGCAGACCTGATGTCTGGGGATCTGAGTTCAATTCCTGGTGCACATGTGGTGAAAGGAAAAAACCGAGTCTTGCAAATTATCTTCTGACCTCCACATTCACACATGTACCCCATGGTATGCATGAGTTCCCACATCCATGTATGCTTAAATAAATATTATTAAAAAAACTTATTGGGCTGGTGAGATGGCTCAGCGGGTAAGAGCACCCGACTGCTCTTTCGAAGGTGATAAGTTCAAATCCCAGCATCCACATGGTGGCTCACAACCATCTGTAACGTGATCCGGCGCCCTCTTCTGGAGTGTCTGAAGACAGCTACAGTGTACTTATATATAATAAATAAAATAAATCTTTAAAAAAAACTTATTAAAGAACAATATGATCTGTTGCTTACATCCACGTATTTCAGTGTAAATTTTTACCTTAGGTTTCTGAGGTTTTTATTTTTTAATTTAAGATTTATTTATTTTATTTATATGAGTACACTGTAGCTGTCTTCAGACACACCAGAAGAGGGCATTGGATCCTATTACAGATGGTTGTGAACCACCATGTGCTTGCTGGGAATTGAACTCAGGACCTCTGGAAGAGCAGTCCATGCTCTTAACTGCTGAGCCGTCTCTCCAGCCCAATTTCTGAATTTTTATGACTCAACCAAAAAATGTAAATTTACCTGAAGCATCATGAAGTGTGCGAGACACACACACACACACACACACACACACACACACACACACACACACAGAGAGAGAGAGAGAGAGAGAGAGAGAGAGAGAGAGAGAGAGAAAGAGAGAATTTTTTTTCGAGACAAGGTTTCTCTGTATAGCCCTGGCTGTCCTGGAACTCACTTTATAGACCAGGCTAGCCTCGAACTCACAAATCTGCCTGCTTCTGCCTCCCGAGTGCTGGGATTAAAGGCGTGCGCCACCACACCCGGCAGAGAGAGAATTTTTATTAGATTGACACAAACCTACTCACCTGAGAAGAGGCAACCACAGCAGAGGAACTGCTTTGATCAGATTGGTCTGCAGGTATATGTGAATCACATATTGTTGATTGCTAATTGATAAGGGAGGAGGCTGGGCGCTTTAAGGAAGTTACAACTAAAATGGATACTATGGTAAAAGCTGTTTGTGTGGTAGCTAGCACATTTAATGTCAGAACTTCAGAATCATATTTTTTTTCTGATGGTGAATTTATTAATGTACAAATTACTAAATGGAAGTTGAAATTATAGCAAGCTCAAATTAAGGGAAACACTTCTGTGTATTTCCACACTCTGAAAAAACATAGTCTCATGAACTGCAAAAAGTTTTTATACCCTTCTGTGCCAGTCTGACACAAAAATCTGAAAACAGAGTTCAAGCTTTCCAGAAGAAGTATCACGACTCAGTTTTCAGTCCACATAGATGGATTTCCTGTCAACTTTCAAATGGTGCATGGAGCTGCAGGCTGACACTCAACTGAGAAACATCAGAACCATGTGTGTTTATGAGACTTTCAGGGTCCTATAGCCCACGCTCCACTGTCGGGCGGGCCTTGTTCCCTCTACGGCATTGTGTCACCAGATTCAGTCTTCTTTGGGTGTCTGTTTTTATGGAAATAATACAAGACTCATACATTAAGAGACTTTTTTTTAAAGATTTATTTTATTTATTATATGTAAGTACACTGTAGCTGTCTTCAGACACTCCAGAAGAGGGCGCCAGATCTTGTTACGGATGGTTGTGAGCCACCATGTGGTTGCTGGGATTTGAACTTATCACCTTCGGAAGAGCAGTCGGGTGCTCTTACCCGCTAAGCCATCTCACCAGCCCCTCAAGAGACTTCTTATGTGACAACGTAGATGTGGCCTTCCAAATTGTTTCGATTTTCAGGTTTATGTATGAAGAATGTCTCTCATATTTTGTTTGAACACCATCATAAAGAACTGACAACCTTAATTTTTCTTGTCTCCCTCCCTCACAGCAATGGTGACCTAGATCCGTGGTCAGGAGGTAGAGATACTAAAGATTTCTCTGATACTCTGGTGGCAGTCAACATCCTAAAGGGGCCCATCACATTTAGATCTGTGATCCAGCACCCACATGGATCCATGGTCCTTGCAGATAGCTCACTCGATGGAAATCAGACACATGAAGCAATGGATCTCAAACTTCTGTGGCAGCTACAGAAGGCAGCCTGAGCAACTTTTAAATATCACCATATTTGCTCTCTCCTTTCATGTTCCCTCCACCCACATACCCATTCACTTTTATGCTTCTTATATGTGATTACTTTCTCTCATTTGTCATTATATTTGTTGGGCCAAGGCCAAGACACAAGAGAGTGACAGGGGTGGGCACAGACATCCCACCCAGGTGACTACCCCGGCCTCAATCTCTTTGTGTCATCTCGGCAGCTCACAGGCCATCAGAACTGGCATGGGTCCTCACTGCCTTTCACCAGAGGGAGAGCCCCTCTCCCAGCAGCAGGGAGGTCTCCTTGGTTCTGAGGCTGAAGTCTCTCTGGCCCATTGATAGTCTCCACTCCTGCCACAAAAGGGAGAGCAGAAGCCGGATTCAAAACGCTGCAGCTGCAGCTGATAGAGTGTGGGATGCCAGTCCAGGACACCGGGCTGCTTCCTGTGAGCTCACTCAGTGAGTGACTCTGAACTGGGCTGCCATAAGGAAGAAGGCAGCCTACCTGTGTGTTGCTCCAGTCTGCCTCCAGCTGTTGGGAGATCAGTGGGCCTGGGCTGGCTGCTTTTGGAAAGGCCTTTCTTTATCTCTTTCCCACTTGGCAGCTCTCCTTAGTTCTGGGACATTTGCCACCGTGGTCCTGCCAGGAAGGAATCTGGCCTTGTCCTGCTCCATTTCTCTTTGTTTCCAAGGTCAGTTTTGAGGCAATTTACTTAAATTATGCCAGCTTAAGAAAATCGCTGTTTGGTCTTTCACTTTAAATGGTAACAGGCTCCATGTTGTGGATAGTTCAGTAAAAAAAAAAAAAAAAAAAAAAAGACCTCTAAATTTGATGAGTAAGCTTTTCAAAGATCAGAATGTAGTGCTGGTTATCTTTAAATAACATTTTGTCTTCTGATAGTTGCTATCAGTATCATTAAAGCCTTAAGCCCTAGGATACCAAACGGCAGGTACGTGGGCACTTTCTTGTAAGGCTTTCAGAAGACAAGCAGAGTAATTCATGCAGGCGACATATTTGACATCAATAAATGGAAGAACCTTCCCATTTCCAAGGCTTGGAGCTTTCAGGCAGTTCTTACACTGAGATCTTTCTTCCAGGGGCTTTTCTAGGATAGGGAATAAGGTCAAATTCAAGCCTTTCAGGGACATAGAGAGACTAACAGTTTCTTCTCTGCCAAATAAATTCTTTTCCTCCCCAGTTTCTTTTTTATTTCCTCAGTAAATTTCTTTTTACCTGTCTTAGGGAACATAGAATGCTTTAAAAAATATATATATCTACTTGGGCATGTTCATTTCAAAGCCAAAATCTCGATTAGGAGATTGTTGTTTCGCTTTCCTGGCTCCAGAAAAATCTGGATCTTGCTGTGGAAGCCTTTAGTTCTCACTCTAATGAGCTGTCCATCGAAACAGTTGGGGTAGAGCTTTGTTTCAGCATCAGAGAACTGTCTATTGGGGTAGGCATTAAAGTCGAGACAATATTAGTCTTTGTCTACTAAGAAGTTATATGATGCAGCCATGGGGCTCTGATACAGGGCATTCTTATTTTTTATTTTAGAATTTTAGCAATTCTTTTCTACTTATTTAGAATCCTTAGGAAAAAAACTTTTGAAATTTCATTTAATAGCAATTATGAGAGGCATTATATCTTTCTGAAGAAACAAATTTTAAAACAAAAGTTTTTTGGGGGGGAGGGCCAGAATAACTTATATTATACTGTATAGAGTTAGCCTAAGTGTACTATACTAAAAGTTTTATTTAAATTGAAAAACAATCAATATCAAATCTTATTAAAAGTGGCTGAGCATAAACATGAAATCCCAGCACTTGAGACACAGGGACAAGTGAACTTGCAAATTCAAGGGCAGCCTTGTCTATGTAAGGACTTCCAGGCCAGCCAAAAAACAAAGTTGACTCAAAACAAACAAACAAACAAACAAACAAACACTAAATCCAAAATACCAAACAGTAGCCAACCTCCCCACCTCCCAAACGTTCTTTTTGTTTAGTGTGTTTCTTTAATCTTTTTATTTTAAAAAGTTCTTAAAGCATATATAATCATACTGGGTTATGACCCTGTGACATTTCTCCCAGTGTTCTTCTCTCATTTTCTTCCTCCCCTTCCTGCTTCTCCTCTGTTTCACTAGGGCTTCTTACAGGAGCACAAGTGAGAGGGTTTGTTTGTTTAATAGGAGCGTAGGCAGCTTACCATTGGCTACATCACAGAAGAGAATGTCTCTCCCTCTCACAGCTACAATTAAATTGTCTGTGGACCTTCCGGTAGGGGTAAAGCCTCATGAACCTCCTCCCCAACCAAGTCAGAATACTGATGGGCCCAATCTTGTACATGACTGGTGCAGGCAGTCACAGCTGCTGAGAGCTCGAGAGTGTAACTGTCATGTGATGTCTGGAAAGCTGCATTGTGCATCCCTCCATCCCTCCTGACTATTACTTCCCTCCCCCCTTCACTGATGTTCCATGAGCCTTGGAAGGGGTGATACAGATGTCCCATTTACAGGTGAACACTGAACAGCTATTTATGCTGTTTATGTTACTGCTGCCTACTATAGAAAGAAAGTTTTCTTGCCAAAGCTCTTAAAACAGCACTACTTTATAGGAATAAACAGAAACATCTGGAGGGCAATTTTATGGGCACATACTGTCAGTTTACCAAATAGCAATAGCAGCTCCTCACTAAGGTTTATGTTCTCCCCAGTCATGGGCCTTTTACCAAGTTTACAGTACCAGTTGCAAAACTGCTCCTGTTGAGCAGGCCTCAATCTCAGTCAGAAATTGGTTGGTTATGCTCCAAATAGTCATGCCACTACTACACTTGTTGGCATGCTTGGCAGCTTACTGGTACTCAGTGGTGTGCACCTGCAGCCCTGGGTGTTTAGGAGGCTGAAGTAGGAGGCTATCTTGAAGCTCTAGGTTCAAGGGCAGCCTGGCAACAGGCTGGGAATCTTTGTAAGGAAAAGGAGAAAGCTGGTTTAAAGTATTCTTCCACTAGATCATCTCTGCATGCACGAGATAGGAAAAATAGACACAGAATATGAGTGAGTTTTGTTTATTCTTTAGTTATTCTAGAGATAATGGGTATACTAAAGAAATTTAGCTGCTGAAATTTTTCTCTGAAATTGAGGGTACTTGACTTTTTTTTTTTTTTTTTTTTATAATGTTCTTTCTATCATTTGTGACAGGCAGTTCACAACCACCAATAACTCCAGTGCCAGGGGATCAAATGCCTTCTTTTGGCCTCCATAAGAACCTGCTCAGACAGACAGACAGACAGACAGACAGACAGACAGACACACACACACACACACACACACACACACACACACACACACACACGGAAACTTTTTCAACATTCTGTAGAGCCAGTGGATTATCCAAAGCAGCCAGTTTCCAGACCAGCATGTTAGAGGATGAGTGTACCTCAGGATTCCAGCCCAACATATCAACCTTGCTGGGCAGGGCTTGTCTACAGCCTTACAACTCACTGTTTGGCTTAACTTGGAGTTGATTCCAAATTTATTATGTTTCATTTGACTGCTGTAGCTTCGTCTTCGGACGTAAGCATCAAAGTCTCACTAAACTATCATTAGAAACAAAGGAGAATTTATTGAACCCATATCAAAGTCTCTCTCAGGGCTGTGGTCACTGAAGAAATAGATTTGATGTCTGCCAAGTCTGTAAGTCAAGGTGGCACATTCTCTGTCTCTGGCTTTCAATCAGGACAACTAGTTGGCAGTCTGAGAAGTTAGCTTTGTTTCTGAGTTTTGCCATGGGACTGAATTTTTCAAAGAGTTTATAAAAGCGTCAATGCTGAGTCCTCTCCCAGAGTTTGTAGATTGTCCTGGGTAAATCTCAGGAAGCTGTCTAACTCCTTTCCAAGTGATTCTGGGACATCATGCCTTGACAACCACTATTGAAAAGCACTCTGAAACTCAAGAAGAAGGAAGAACAAAGTGTGGATACTTCGTTCCTTCTTAGAATGGGGAACAAAATACCCATGGAAGGAGTTACAGAGACAAAGTTCGGAGCTGAGACTGAAGGAAGGACCATCCAGAGACTGCTCCACCTGGGGATCCATTCCATAAACAGCCACCAAACCCAGACACTATTGCATATGCCAACAAGATTTTGCTGACAGGACCCTGATATAACTAGCTGTCTCTTGTGAGGCTATGCCAGTGCCTGACAAATACAGAGTGGATGCTCACAGTCATCTATTGGATGGAACACAGGGTCCCCAATGAAAGAGCTAGAGAAAGTATCCAAGGAGCTGAAGGGGTCTGCAAGCCTATAGGAGTAACAACAATATGAACCAACCAGTACCCCCAGAGCTCGTGTCTCTAGCTGCATATGTAGCAGAGGATGGCCTAGTCGGCCATCATTGGGAAGAGAGGCCCTTGATCTTGCAAATATTATATGCCCCAGTACAGGGGAATGCCAGGGCCAGGAAGTGGGAGTGGGTGGGTTGGGGAGCAGGGGGAAGGGGGAGGGAATAGGGAATTTTCGGTGAGGAAAGAGGATAGCATTTGAAATGTACATGAACAAAATATATAATAAATAAAAGAAAAGAAAAGAGAAGAAGAAAAGAAAAGAAGAAAAGAAAAGAAAAGAAAAGCACTTTGAATTCGAGCCTCTCCAAACAGGGCATCGCCTTTCTGTTCATCTCTACCTGTTTTTGTACCTGACCTGTCTGAGGGTGGGAGCCCTGTTTCAGGCTGCAAGTCCTATCATGGCCCTTCTGTTACCCAGCTTCCTCTTTCTGCCCACAACAGGTCCATGATGGCTTCCCAGAGTGGTGTCTCCAGTGCTTTTCTGGTTTTCATAGCTCAGGGAAGGGCAGGGCCTTGAAAATATAGACCTTAGGGTAGAGGAGAAACAGCTCTCATGAGGTCTGGCTGGATTATCCTGATTGGATTAATGTGGGAAGACCTATCTTAATAAGTGGGACTATTCTTTCAATGTGAAATTCTGGACTGGATGGACTGGAAATTGAGTTGAGTGCTAGTATCCCTACATTCATTAATAGTTCTTTATTTGACTGTTGATGTGATGTGATCACCTCCCTCAAGGTCTTGCTGCCATAAGTTCCCCACTATGATGAACTATAAATGGAACGGTGAGCCAGAACAAACCATTTCCTCCTTACATTGCCTTCTCCAGAGTATTTTATCACAGCAACTTAGAAGAAACTAAGATAATGGAGTTTAGTGGTGGGTTCTGTACAACATATTTATATGTATTGGGCAGGTGTCAAAGGTAATGATCTCTGCTTTGTACAACAGTATGGTGGTGCCATACCCTGGGCAGGCAGCATGAGATCTGGACTCAATTTGACAGGGTGATCTGAGATCAGTATTGTCAAATTGAGTTTTATGCAGTACTGAGCGCAAGTGGAGTCATCCCTCAAATAGTGCTATTGGATATAGAGATCAGAAGCTCAACCAGGGCTGAGGCACAGGCTTGAGGAACAAGGGTTCGAGGAAGCCACTTCAGAGCTGACACTGTCACCCTTCTCACGAAGCTAGAACATTTCCCCAAGCACTCTTTTTTTGACTGCACCGATGTAACCTTTCCTGTGAGATCTAGTATATTTATTTTTTGTCTAAATTTAGATCTGCTTCTCAGAATTCAGTCCCATTTCATTTCATGAAGAATACCCTGAACTTCAGCCATACCAAAGTCATCATCCCTTTCCAATAATACTGCTCTTCTACCTACAATTCATTTCGCAGAATTATTCTCTAGGACTTTCCCCACAAATTTCTGTGCCTTCCCCCTTTTTGTTGCTAGTACTGATTTTAATATTCTTGTTCTTTAAAAAAAAGTTCAACATTTTTCACAACAAAATAATTTTATTGATTATTTAGGAATTTCATGTAATGCACCGTGATTACACTCACTCCTCTGTCCTCAAGAAAAAGTAGGAGGAGGGGGCAGAGGAGGAGGAAGAGGAGGAGGATGAAGAGGAGGAAAAAGAGGAGGGGGAGGAAGAGGAGGAAGAAAAGGAGGGGGAGGAAGAGGAGGAAGAAAAGGAGGAGGAGGAACTGTGTTGCCCAAATACTCACTGGAGAATGGTTAAACTCCCAGTAGCCAACCCCTTAAAGAAAACTGAGTCCTTCCCCATGTGCACCCTTGCCAGAAGCTATCAATTGTGGAGCACCCTTACTTCAGCACCCTTGTCCAATCTTTAAGGGTTCTCTTCAATGGCATTCTGCCTTCAATGGCTATTAGTTTTATTGAGGGGTGGGGTAGGGTGGGTGGAGGTAGGAGTTGTCACAGAAGCCTTCTATGTCTGTCTTTCTCAGACTGTGAATCACAGTCATGGATATCACCACAAAAGTAGTTTCCTTGCTCTTTACAGTTATCAGGAGCACAGATCATGGACTTACATATAGTTTCTGGTGACAGCATGTGCCACTGACATTAGCATGGTCCCTGGTGGCAGTATAGACCATAGACATCAACATGGTCTCCTGGGCAATATGGGCCACTGACCCCAATATGTTCTCTGGCCCATGGACATCAACATAGATTTAGGAGGTGGCACAGACCACAGACATCTGCATGGCTTTTGATGGCAATACGGGTCACAGACATCACTTATCTTTTTTCAAAATCTACTTTATGTTTTTGGAAATGCTCCAATCTCCCTTCTAGCCCACCACCCACCAGAGGTAGGGAAAGGAAAGGGTGATAGGCAACAAGGTTGTGGACCTGTTTAGAAATAGTTCTTTGTCATAACTACTTTTTAGAAATCTTTGCTGTCAGCAGTCCAGTCCACTAACAAAACACCAAACATGAATCAGTAGCAGCTGCTCGATCCGGAAGAAACTTCGAGGGTCTGCTTATTGGCACTTTGAGATTGTGGAAACAGCAAGAAGTGGCAGGAATGCCACCAGAAGTTCTTTGGTGAATTTCTTTCTATTAAATCACTACAAGCGATCAGCAAAGAAAGAAAGAAAGGGGAAACAATGCAAGAGTATTGTTCACTGTGTATTGGGTTGTAATCAAACTCAGAGCTCATCAGCATAACCTTTGTGCTTGCAGTCTGGTTATACATTAGTCAGTCTCCACAGAAGGTGATTTTGTTCTGCCATCTTTCTGCCCAATTTTATGAGTCCACTTTTAAAGAGCATCTTTCCATGAGATAAGACTTGCCTTTTTTTTTTTTTTTTCTAAGTAGTTCTGGAGCTACTGTGGGCTCTGCATACTCTTTTTCTGCCACCACATCATCCTTCTGAGCTTCCATGGGTCTCTCCAATTCCCCTTAGCTCCTTGGTGTGTGACGCTGGCTGCTGCCATCTTTGTATGGTACTGCCATCTGTGCTGTTTGACTACTCCTCTAGTGAAGTCATTGTCTGTTTTCCTGTGGAGAATCATCCCTTAAAGATAAGGCGCACGCCTTTAATCCCAGCACTCGGGAGGCAGAGGCAGGTGGATTTTTGAGTTCGAGGCCAGCCTGGTCTACAGAGTGAGTTCCAGTCCAGACAGGGCTATACAGAGAAACCCTGTCTCAAAAAACCAAAAAAAACCCCCCAAAAAACAAAAAAAACCCCAAAACAACAACAACAAAAACAGGACGGGCTAACCAGTCTGTCATTGGAAGCTCTATCATTTTGGATGCTGCCTGCTTTCCATCTGTAGCACCTTCAATATTACACTTCAGTATCATACTTCTAATTTAGTATTGGGATCATACATAGTGGGATGGTAAAACTATACCAGGAAGCTTGGTAGGTAGAGTAGGTCTCAACCTGAGACCTGGAGACTAGATGGGCACACACCATCTAGTCTTAGGGACTTAGGTGACTCCCAGCTCCCTGCCAGATTCCTGGTCTGGAACACATGTCACACTCCCCATATAAGGAAACCTGACTGTGGTCTCTTAGGCCCAGAACAGAGTTCTCCATGCTAATGAGGTACCTGAAGGTTTAGCCAGTAAACTTCCCTTCCCAGACATTCCTCCCTGCAAAGGGTATGCCATCTTGGATCCAACCTGAGAAGTTGGTACAGTATAGTAAGCACGCATTTTCTATGATGAACAGCCAACAAATGATATAGATAAACATGAACTGTCTCTTTCATCTACCACCACCATGGGGAACATGGAAAAGGCCTTTGGCTACAAAGCTGCAGCTAAATCTCCAATAGAAGGCCCATTTGCGCTCCTAGACAACCTCTGCCAAGCTAAGGACAATCACCACTGAACTAAGCCAGAGCTCCCTGTTTCCCAGGCCCCAGGCTAGATGCTGTTCTCAGCCTTCAGGGTCTCCTGACTCCATTCTCTGCTCTTCTGCAACTCCCAGCGTTGCCTGTATGTCCAAGAGTCAGAGAACCCCTCAGTCCGGGGGACCCTCAAAAGCTCTGGCTTTCCCACATCTCAGACTGTGCTTTCCCACCCCCCGGAGCCATGTCTCAGAACTTCCCTGAAGCCCAGCACCCACTCAGCGCTAATGCTAGTGTGGGATAAGCACAGTCAAACTCCCCTCGTTCCGCCTCCTCAGTGGGTATACCCTTGAGTGGGGCAGAATTCGGACCAATAATACATTGTCATACTTTTCTCAGTGCTGTCAATTGTTTTTTAAGAAAATCAATTTCTCAGAGGGCAAGTGTCATGTCTTATTACTTCCTTGTTACCAACAATTACCATGGGCTTTGGCAGCCAAGTCTCCATAGGGCTGCTAAAAATCCATCGAATTAATCAACTTCAGAGTGAGAGAAGCAAACATTGTATAGATGGGCACATGTCCCAGATCTAGTATGCTCACATGACCTTTGCTTTTGATCATCATGGACATACAAAGGGAATTACATTTTCAGGACCTTGGATCCTGGACTTGCAGATGAATCTTCCCTCTATAGGTCCCCTTCCTTTTCCCATTCCAGCAGCACAACACTCTTTGTCAGAAAATGGTAATTTTATCTATTTGAGATAATATTTCACCATGTAACTCTGTTTCCCAGGCCCCAGGCTAGATGCTGTTCTCACCCTTCAGGGTCCCCTGACTTCATTCTCTGCTCTTCTCCAACTCCCAGCGGAAGATACTCAAGATTGTTTTGCTTCAGCATTCCAAAATACTGGATTAATAGGCATGTACCACCATGACCACCTAAGAAACTTGTTATAGAAAATGACCAGAGGCCACGGGAGTTGCTTCCTATATATTTTACTAACTTTACTATTGAGCATGAGAAGCTATCCAAGTTGAGGTTGAAAACAAGCCCCCCTCCCCTGTCACATGAACAACCATCTCCGAATTGGTTCATAAGACCTTAAAGTGCATCATTAAATTGTTTATTCAAAAGTTTCTTTTGAAATCATATTTATCTTTCTTTTGAGTCCTTCAAGTATTTGTTTTTGTAGAATCTTCTTAGTGTTCATGAATTCTTTTAGTTTGTGTTTATCATGCAAAGCTTTTCTTTCTTCTTTAATTATAAAGCGTGACCATTATAAATTGCCGCCTTTTAGTTAGAGGTAGTCCATAGGCTAGATCCCAGAGTTCTTTGACACTAGCTCTAGGTTCTGAGCCTGAGTGGTACAGGGAGGAATCCTTGCCCTTTTGGCCACCTGTTCCTTGTCTCCTTTACTGATACCATAAAATTCTACCCTGCAAGAGTTTGCTCTTTTATAAAAAGGCTTTATTTATTTTTATTTGATGTGCATGAATGTTTTGCCTGCTTGTATGTAAGTGCACCATATATTTGCAGAACCTTAGGAGGTCAGAAGAGGGTGTCAGAATCTCTGGAACTGGAGGTACAGACATTGTGAACTGTCATGTGGTTAGTGGGAACTGAACCCAGGTCCTATGCAAGAACAGCAGGGCTCTTAATCACTGAACCGTCTCTCCAGCCTAAGTCTGCTCTTTACATCTAAATCACTAGTCTCCAATTGGTGGCAGCACCTCAATCCCAACCTAGAGTATTTTCTGGACAATGCTTGAATTGTTTTTGGTTGTCACATTTGAAATAACAAAGAGTTACCTGGCTTTAGATGACAACCACATTGATGTTAAGGGACTCTAATCTAAATTGTCTCCATTATAATTTAAAGGTCCTCTTTGCTTTACTTGGCTACGATGTGAGAATCTGGCACTTAATTCAAATCATTCAACACAATTGTGCAGTACTCTAAACAGCATCAGCACCTTAGGGTTTAGTGTGTATCACTACCTACTCTACAGTATAATGCCCTTTGCATTAAAGATTAAGTAACTTCTTCCCAGGACAACCAACTAACATCAAGTTTTTGGGTTGTTTCTTCCCTTATGATTAGTCAGTAAAATCATATATCTAACAGCAAATTTGTGCTAAGCAAAAATAAAATGAAGAAATAAGAATAAAGCCCAGTATTCTCAGGGGCTTAAAGGTAATGGGAAGAGATCATTGAATGACAAGTAATGTAAAACGTTGGAATCAGAATTATTGCGTTAGGAAGTTGGAAAGCAAGAACATGACAATGATGAATTTATCCTGAGGGTCCTAGAATAACATTTAAACTTGGACTCGAGGGATGGGAGTTTGCGGAAGCTTGCTGACTAGGGGTATTGGGAAGACAGTTAAAGCATATGTATTGAGAAAAATGAGTAAATGTTTATTCTGTACCTATAGTTAGGCCCCAATCACATTGCTGTGAAAAACAAATCCAGATATACTCCTTACTATTGCTGTTATGGTGCTGATGAGAAGGGAACCGTAGGGAGCTCCTGTTGACCACAGGGCTCATTCCTCTCAGTTCTTAGAACTCTTCTTCCTGTCTTTTCTATCATTTTGCCTATGGAGATCCTCAACAGCTCTGGCAGGAGGAAAGAGGGTGCCGAGACCAGTGGGAGTAAGGTGACTCCCTTCTGTCCTAAAGCATGGCCACAGATGTTGTAAGTGGCTGCTGTTGATTCTCACCTAGACACTCTGCTATGCTTCCTTATTTCCAAATGGAATTTCCTGGGGCAGAGAGGGAAGTGCACCAATTTCTGTCCACCTCCTTCCCTGCCATCTTACCATTCTGATTACTTTTGCTGGCTTCTACCCTGAAGGCATTTGGTGTTTATTCCCTGTTCTCCTTGCAGGGGGACTGCCAGTGTGAGGAGGTAAGATTGCTTTCTAGCCGCTGGCAAGTTATGAAAATAATTTCCACCTTGATTTCCTCCCAAAATATGAAGAATAAAGAAAACAGATGTGGGACCAAAAAATCCCTTTTGTTTGTCTAAGAGCTCGATAATGTATGCACCCTCTCTGGGTGGTGTAAGCGGTTTAGGTACTTTCTATAAAAGGAATCTTTTAATGACAAAACTAATGTGATTATCTGAGCGAGTGTGAGAGGCGCATTCAAGGCTTAAAGAAAATCTGTTAGAATAGCTGAATGTATCTGCTTAATCCTCTCTCTAATGTGGCTGAACAATGCTCTGGGAAGCTATTGGTCCTTCTTTCTTCTGGTAAATGCCTGTCTCCAGAGGTAGGGACTGTTTGCCGCTTTTGATAGCCGTACACCACCTTCTCAGCTGTAGAGAATCACAGGAGAAGCATGGAGATACCCGGAGCATCATCAGCAATGCAAGGCTCTTCTGCACAGCTCATGGAACATGGTGCTTTCTCCCTGGCCTTCTTAGAAGCAAGAACAGTAGACTCCAGGTAGAATGGCATTGTGAACAGTGAAGACGATCATGGTTCTTAGTACCGAGTGACAGCTGAGTTGTAAGATAGGCTTAACCACTAGTCCCAGTTAGGTTAGGGTGGGTCAGTGGGCACATGAAGCTTAACCAGGGAGAAAAGTAATAGGAAATTGCATCTGGAAAACTGCTTTGGGACTCCATGCTGAAGTTAATATTCTCTCATGTTTAAAGTAGAGACAGTAACACCTGCTACATGAATTAATTTCAAGCATAAAAGGTAAAGCTGGAAATATAGACATGAAAATGTCTGAATGCATTTGTAGGTTTTCACATCTTTTTTCTTTAAAATTTAAAATTCTTGTTCTTTTAAAAATATTCTTTTTTTTTATCTATCATTTAACTCACCAAAGAAAGCATTTGATGACTATTCATGATCTGGGCATAGTTTTAGAACACAGATAAGAATAAACATTCAGCTTCAAGAGAGTCACAGACTTGTAGGGATGTAGAACTATAAAATACATCTTAAACAGTAAATATTATCAGTGGTTAATTACAATTTGGATTATTAATAATAAGATAAAAGCCTTAGGGTCCTGCTTATTATTGCAGTAATAAGTTCTCCATTTCAATTTCCCCAGTCATAGACAGTAGAAACTCTTACGTTTCCATTTCACAGATGAGAAGACTGAGGCCCAGTTAGATAAGTAAATAACTTTCCCAGAGTGTCATAGCCATTTAAAGGTAGGCCAACTGGTAGGGTTTTTGATACTGCAGTCTGAACTCTTCCTCATCGTGCATTCTAAGTTAATAAACACTGCGTAGAGACGGTGATCAAAGATGGGTTCTAAAACGTATGGACAAGGGTAGCATGTTCTTACAGAAGAAAGGGCATTCCAAGCTGAGGGAACAGCTTTGGGAATGGCATCTCTCCAACAGCATTTCTGTCGGGAGGAACTCAAACAACTGCATTCAGTAGTGAAGTGGGGCTGGTGAAGAGTTATCAGGGGATGGATAGATTGATCTATCATTGTGAGACATTATCTGCATTATCATATTGATAGCTTATTTTTCAAAAAGGCATTTACAGAAAAGTGGGAACTGTTGCCACCTTTATGGTACAGAACCCCAGGGTATGTTCCAAATTACAGAATCTGAAACCTCTGATGATCCTTGTTCGAGGGGATGGATGATAGAGTTGGCATGCACATTTAATGAGATTTACAGGATCATCTTGAGATGAATTTACAGAAGTTGGTGAGTTGAAGAGAGTGAGACATGCATTTGGCAGTTCCTGAAAATGGGAATGAAGTCCTTTCTTCAAGCTCTGAGAACAGTCCCAGCAAGCTTCTTCAATGGTTCTGGGGATTGTGTCTATCAGCTGAGGGCAAACTAGAAATCATGCTTGTCTAGGAGGTAGAACTCAGAGACATCATTCCTTGTCTGCTCTTTCGTTTCCACTGGCTACTCTAAGTAGAGACCTGGAAAGGATGTCACTGGTCTTGGGTCTATCAGGCTGACAATGTGAAGGGCAGGACAGGAAAGAGGAAAAACAGTTGGAACAGTTGGTTAGCTGGGTACTGTGGAATGGATTCTGTGGTGGAACAGGAGGGATGAGAACATGGTTGTGCTCTGCACGGGTTCATAGAGGGTATCTCCCTCTCTCTCTCTCTCTGTCTCTCTCTCTCTCTGTCTCTCTCTCTCTGTCTCTCTCTGTCTCTGTCTCTGTCTGTCTCTGTCTCTCTCTCTCTCTCTCTCTCTCTCTCTCTCTCTCCCTGTGTGTGTATGTGTGTGTGTGTGCTGTCTGAGGGAAGATCTGAAACAAGAGGAGTGTGGGAAAGACGAGGGTAAAGAATGAGTTAGATAAAGGGAATCATTTGTGCACGTGACTCAGAGAGATCACAGCAACTGAGAAAACTAATCTGCATGCCCTAGTCTCATTCTGGAGTAGCTGGAGCAGAGTGGTGAGTTGGGAGTGCACAGAATTTTCTGTCTTTCCCTTCCACACTATTCCTGTTTACAGGACCAGGCATGTTAGGAAAGAGTCACAACTGTGTGAGAGAAAAGATTGAAACATGAATCATGGATATGAGAAAGCAAGTGATAACATGCCTGGGGTAACAGAATGATTTCATAAAACAAATGTTTCTCTTCTCTACTTTCTAAAGCCATCTCATTAGCCTGGCTAGCAAACTCCCCAAAGAGGCTACTGCTTACCCCTTAGACAAAAAAAAAAAAAAAAAAAAAAAAAGAGTCACCAGAGCGATGACCTGAATGCAAACCAGACAAATGAATATCAGTGCAGCAGGAGGGGAGAGCTATAAAATGAGAGGGCCAGAGTGACGCTGGTGACCTGCTGAATTCCCTAGTCACAGAGTAATTTACTGGCTGATCCTAGGCCACTGGATAATTATCCAGGCAGCCCCCATTCTGGTGTGAAGCCTCCCGCTGCTCACGTTATTAATACTGGTAGCAAACAGCATGTGTTGGTGGGAGCGGACCAGATCTCCAGGCAGATGAGACAACGTGCTGGGCCCTCTGGGCTGGACCTCACTAGCAAAGCAGACCAGTCTCACTTTTCAGTTCTTCGCCCAGCCATTGCATGATCCTGAGGGAGACTCTCTCAAGGATGGTCAATAGACTGGGCAAATAAAATAGATACCCAAGCCCTGGAGGTTCACCAGTTTCTGCCAAAAAACATTTGCTCTGTTCTCCCTTGAGCTAACAGGAGAAGTATTTTGAGGTCTCCTTAGAATAAATCAAATTAATATCCATGGAACAATGTCAAACACTTGTCTTTGACATGGTGTGGGAACGGGACCTCATTGTCCACAACTGGGTTCAGGGATAGTGGGGGTGTCTCCTTTAGAGTTTAAATCATTTAAGAGCATGACCTTAGGAAACTTGAGAGTGTTTCAACAGGTCATTGATATGGGGATGGGACATATTATTTCATACATCTATTTTTTTTTTACCTGTCTTTTTTTCATCTTTTTAAAAATGTAATTTTAATTTTATATATTCTTTGAAGGTTTCACACACATATACAATGTACTTTGGTTATATACACCACCACTTTCCCCTCTTTTGAAATATATTTTTATTCTTTGACAGTTTAATACATGTATGTAATGAAATTTTGATATTTTCATTTTATATTTTTCCCTATTCTCTCCCCAGAAAACAAAACAAGCATTCTTTCTTTACGACGAACCTTCTTCCTCTTATGCCCTTTCCATGCACTTGTGTAGCACACTGAGTTTAGTTAGGGTTGTCTGCATGAGCATGGCTGGGAAGTCATTTACTGGGGCATGGGCATCTTATCAGAGGGTATACGAGTGAAGAAAGTGACAGTCCCTGCCATAGCTACCATTCATTGTAGTTCACCAGGGAGGGTGGCGTTTATAAGCCCTCCCCATTCCATGACAGATATTGTGCCAGTGAGTTCTGCTGTGAGAATATGACTCATTTTCATGTATCCTACGCTCTCCATTCTCTCTCGGAGTGCTGATGCAGATAGCCTATTTGGTGGTGAGCAATCCACTGTCCACTGTTTTCATCAGTTTGACGAGTTCCGGGTCTGTGTTAACTACTGCTCACTGTAATGAGAATCAATCTTCACCGACAAAGCAATAATTTGTGAAAGTAAATATGGGTATTTATAAGGTAACTTGACCACCTGACCAATTAACAAAACTGTAGTGGTGGGTTCCCCATTCGTACCTGCGATCTCTCCAGCCACCATCTTTTGACCTGGCTTATTGTACTGTGTGTGTTCCCTCTTAGGGAATAGTCCTCAAATCTAATCGGAAGGAGGTTTGCTATTCTCGTGATACTCACGCCACAATTGCAGCAATGGGCACATCTTGCCAGGGCAGTCACTGTTGTAGATTTCAGGCTTCCCAGCTGAGACCGGCTATTGATAGCCTTTCTCCCCCTGAAGTCTATACGGTATCCTTTGGTACTATGAAAGTTAGCCAGTAAAAGGACGTTTACATGTCTGTTTCAGCTTGCTTTTTCAACACCTGTGGCCAAAGTGTGTGATTTCTTCAGAAACAGGCTCATCCAGGTTCATTTTTGACTTCACCCAAGCTGGAGTCATCTGGGAAGTGGGAATCTCGGTTAAGAAAATGCCTCCACCAGATTGGCTTTTGTGCAAGCCTGAGGGCATTTTCTTGACCAATGGTTAAAGATAGCAGGCTAAGCAAGCCATGAGACACAATCCTGTAACCAGCACTGCTTCATGGCTTCTGCTTCAGCCCCTGCCTTCAGGTTCCCGTTCTGACTTCCTTTAATGATGTGGAACTGTATGCTGAAATACCTTCTTTCATCTCTAAGTTGATTTTGGGCATGGTGTTTTTCACAGCACTAGAGACACCCCCCCCACCTGCCCCCAACTAAGACAAGTGTCTAATGGCAAAATTCTGGCAGGTAACAAAGAGCACTGGCAATAGAATGTATTGGTTCTGGAGCCTCTGTGACCTCCCCCACAGACAGTCTACAGGGAAGTATTCCATATTCAGCACTGCGATTTTTATTCAGTAGTGAATGGCTTCTGGTTGAAACATTATCCTGCTGCTTAGGTACCACCTTTTTAGAACTTTGTAAAAATACACTCATTAGGTTTTTAAGATAGGTTTCTATGTTTTCATATAACCCCCATGCTGACTATCTTTCCTCCTACTCTCCTTCCTTATACCTCCTTTCCTCCACACTTACACCTCACCCCTCCATTGTTTCTCTTTATGCTTCCTATCACTTGCGTATTTTACTGTCTCCACCTTTCCCTTTCCCTTTCCCTTTCCCTTTCCCTTTCCTTTTCCCTTTCCCTTTCCCTTTCCCTCTAATGGCCTTTTCCATCTTGGTCCTTTTGAACTCCAAGTTAAAGACACTAAAAATTCACAGGTACAATAGGCATATGAGAGAACATGCAATATTTATCTTTGTAGGGCTGGGTAACCTTCCACCCATTTACCTTCAATTATATTTTTTCTTTCTAGGTTAATAAAATTCCATTGTGTATTTGACACCACATTTTCATTATTTATTAGATGATAGTAACTAGAATGATGCCATTTTCTGGATATTGTGAACAGTATAGCAATGAGGTAAAATTATTAACATGAAGAAAGCATAGAAGACCATCTTTCTGACCTAAAAGTAGGCAAAAATAGTTAGGAACCAAAAGGCAGTACTTATAACAGACAAAAATAAGTCTTCATCAAAGTTAAAAGCATCTGTTCTTTATGAATCTCTCCTTCAAAGTTGCTGGCTGTCAAATTCATTCAAGAAGGCAATGAACACAAACTTTATATGTGTATAAAGTATATTCTTAGAAAGAATTAGAACCATTTTTCTATACTTCAGGTTTTCCTGTTTAAATTGCTTTGGTATGGCTTAAAATGGTCTCTTCATCCTATATTATACTAAATTGATGCTTAGGAAAACTGAAAGGAGGTTACACGAAGCCGAAAGGTATGTGTGGATAGTCAGATGAGACGGAATAGGCCATATCCTCTAATCTATTTTCTTCAGTTGCTGTCATTACCTTTTGACAAAGCATGGAGAGGAGGTTTTATGGATTGAATATGCAATGTCCCTCATGGGCTCATATACTGAGTTTTTGGTCACCAGCTCAGTGAACTAATTCTACAGGTTCTGGAAGTTTCAAAAATATGGGACCAAGATGGAGGAAGTAGACCTTTAGGGTGGGTCATAGGAAACTGCTTCCTGTTCTAAGCATCTGTGTTTCCTTTGAGTGTTATCTAGCTTGCATGAAGTAAAGATAAAGAATTATCTTCACCACACTCTTCTAGTAGCACAATGTTCTACCAAAGATAAAGGAATGAAATGATTGCAAACTGAATCCCCTGAAACCACAATAAATCTTTCTTCCTCTGCATCACTTTCCTGGGTAGTTTTTGTTTATACCTATGAGAAAGAAAACAGTAAAAAAAAAGCTAGTAAATAAAGTTGTTATCAGAGAAGTAGGGTTGTTACTGTTACTTTCTCTGATGTTATAGTTCAGAAGTGTTTGTAATTGTTTTATGTGAAAAATTTGGAAAACATTGAAGATGTATTCTAGGTAATTATAACTTAATGGTGTTTTTTGTGGGAAGTCCAAAGACCAGAATGATTATAAGAATGTGGGCAATGACTTCATCTTGGTACTTGAACTAGAGGGTGTTCTGATAAATAATTTGTCTACATTTGTCTGTCTCCCAAGACTTTAAGTGAGACTGAATTTAAAACTAAAGAACTAATTTGGTGGAGGAAACTTCAGTACAATACAGCATTCAGCCTGTGGCCTGATTGTTGCTTGCTGCGTTTAGCTAGGTTTATAATGAAAATTAGGTATGAAAAACAAAGAGGAAAGCTTTGGAATTTGGGTAGTTTGGCCAAAAAAGGAATGCACTAAGGTTGTTGATAGAGTATACATACATATGCACAAACACATGTGCAAACACACAGATGCACAATCATACACACACACACACACACACACACACACACACTTTTTTTTATGTGTTTGTGTATGTGTCTGAGTGTATGCTTATATGTCATGTTTATGTATGAGTCTGCAGATTTCAGAAGTGGGCTTTGGATTCCTCTGGCACTGAAGTCACAGATGATCGTGAGACACAATGTGGATACTAGGTGCTAAACCCACCTCCTCTGAAAGAGTGCCCCATGCTCTTAATTACTAAGCTATCTCTCCAGTTCCATGGGTATGATTTATTGTCTTTAATTATTATTATTATTTTTAGACAAGATCTCTTTGTGTAGTTCTGGCTGACCTGGAACTCATTAGGTAAACCAGGCTGGCTTTGAACTCACAGAGAAGCCCTTGCCTCTGCCTCTCAAGTGCTTGGACTAAAGGTGTGTACCACCATGCCCAGTTTAAAGGTATAATTGTTAAAAGGATTAGTGCCATTAAAAAGAAATCAGCCATTTTCCCAGGGGATAATAGGAAATGATGGCTTTGAGGCATCTAAAGGATTTGTCAGATTCTACCCCTTGTAGGCTCAAGAATATATAAAAAAAACTTTACCATGAAAAAAATCACCTGGAGAGTGTTTCCTAGGATTATTTTAACCTCAGTCAGCTCTCCAAGCCCTTACAGGATACAGAGACATGCTCCATTTCAGTTCTGTTATTTCTTCCTTTTGTTTTTTAAATTGGATATTTTCTTTATTTACATTTCAAATGTTATCCCTTTTCCTGGCTCCCCCCCCTTCCTGGACACACCCTATCATATACTTCCCTTCCTTGCTTCTATGAGGGTATTCCTCCACCCACCCACCCACACATATACACACACACACTCCCACCTCCCTGCCCTCGATTATTCCCCTCCACTGGGGCATCTATCAAACCTTCATAGGACCTCTCCTCTCACCGATGCATGGCAAGGCCGTCCTCTGCTATATATGCAGCTGCAGCCATGTGTACTCCTTTGTTGATGACTTAGTCCCTAGGAATTCGGCAGAGGGTGGGGGTGAGGGTCTGGTTGGTTGATATTGTTCTTCCTATGGGGTTGCAAACCCCTTCAACTCCTTCAGTCCTTTCTCTAACTCCTCTGTTGGGGACCCCATGCTCAGCTAGGAACTGGAAAGAACCTAAATGTCCTTCAACAGAGGAATGGATACAGAAGATGTGGTACATTTACAAAATGGAGTACTACTCAGCCATTAAAAACAATGAATTTATGAAATTCTAAGACAAATGGATAGAACCAGAAAATATCATCCAGAGTGAGGTAACCCAATCACAAAAGAGCACACGTGGTATGCACTCACTGATAAGTGGATATTAGCCCAAAAGCTCGGAATATGCAAGATACAATTCACAGACCACATGAAGCCCAAGAAGAAGGAAGACCAAAGTGTGGGTGCTTTGGTCCTTCTTAGAAGGAGAACAAAATACTCACAGGGGAAAATATGGTGATAAAGTGTTGAGCAGTGACTGTAGGAAAGACCACCCAGAAACTGTTCTACCTGGGGATTCATCCCATATACAGTTACCAAACCCAGACACTATTGTGGATGCTAAGAAGTGCTATGGCTGTCTCCTGAGAGGCTCTGCCAGAGCCTTACAAACACAGAGGCAGATGTTTGCAGCCAACCATTGGACTGAACTCAGGGTTCTGTTACTTCCTAAGGGGGCGGCAGACTTTGTCTTCATGCATGTGATACTGGTACTAGGAACATGTAGAATGTAAGCGTTATGGGATCTTTCAGCCTTTCGCTCAGATTTCGAATGAACGTTATAGAGGCTAGGCAATGCATAACAGGCTTACAGTCCTCTGCAGGTTGTTCTTGAGAAAACAATGTAGAAACTGTAACAGTGAAGGCATAGATACGGTAGAGGTTCCAGGATGCTCAAGATGTTAGGAACAAGGAATGTCTGCTGAAGAAGCTACAGACGGTGAGACAGACGGTGAGTGGCGTCAGGCCATGACCATAGTGACAAGGTTGTTCAGGCTCACTGCTGCTTACATTCTGCTACCACATACCATAGATATCAGACACAAAACTACCAGATTTACTGTTTTCCTGCTGGGTTCTTGATTTTTATCAGATTTTTTCTTTTCCTATTCCACTGTTTTGTAGTGAGGGATATTTCATTTATGCTATTTTATCCATATAACTCTGATTTTATTTTAGGGAGAGATGGTTATGAGATGGCTTTGAGTCTCAGTAGATTTTCATCTTAAACTTGACAGTGTTAGAACAATTAAAGCTTTGGGAACATTTGGAGATGTACTAAATATCTTTTGTATTGTGAGATGGCCATGAGCCTCTGTGGGCGTGGGGTGAAGAGGAGGAACAGAATGTTCTGCTTTGAGTTCCCTATAGGTGCACATGAGTAGAACACTAGGTTCCCAGCTGGTGATATTATTTTGGGAAATTCTGAAAACTTGGAGATGGAACCTATCTTGTGAAAATAGTTAACTGTGGATATATATCCACAGTTATATACACATATATATGAATTTATATATACATATGGATATATACATATGCATACATATATATATCACAATTGTGTGTGTGTGTGTGTATGTGTGTGCTGTGTCTTGTTCCCAATCCCTCTCTGTTCTCCTTGCTTCCTGTTCATCATGCAGTAAATAGCCTATACTGCCACATGTTTTACATCCTTATATTCTATCTCTCCCCAGGCTCAGACACAAAGATACAATGTAACTGAGGTCTATGGTCTTACATCACTGAAACTGCAAGCAAAGATAGAATAGTTCCTTCTTTAAGTTGTTTCTGTCTGGTACTTTGTCATAGCAAGAAAAATAACCAGAGGACAGCTGTCTTATTTTAGTAGCTTCATTATATCTTTATTAGTCCCTTTACTGCATCAGAAATATTTATTTCTGCTTTCCTTATAATACATGCCTCTACAGCCAGACTGTATTTCAAATATTATGGGAACAAAGATAATTAATTTATGTAACTGTGTACAGTACCTGGAACATAAGCACATTTTTAAAAGTCTGCATTTCAGGACAACCAGATGATAACATGAGTTTGATGTCCAGAATCCATGTGGGGGAAGGAGAAAAATGATTCTAGAATGCTGTCCTCTGTATACAGCCACAGTTCAAACACACACACACACACACACACACACACAATCACAATAAATGTATGTAAAAATTCAAAACATGCATGCTTCCATCACTCATAGAAAATGAAAAGTCTCATTTGTAGTACAAAATCATTTTTATTTATCAGAGAGGATAAGAAGGACGCATTTGATAGCACAGTCCATTGCTGAGAGCAAAGGAAATTAGAAAATTTAAAGTTGCTGCTGGCATTGTTAACTAGAGAGCAAGTTGGCATGAACTATAAAGCAAATCCTTCTCTTTTGCAATTATGCTTTTAAACTTTATACTAGATGCTCTCTACTATATCAGAATATTCATTGTCTTAGTCAGGGTTTCTATTCCTGCACAAACATCATGACCAAGAAGCAAGTTGGGGAGGAAAGGGTTTATTCGGCTTACACTTCCATACTGCTGTTCATCACCAAAGGAAGTCAGGACTGGAACTTAAGCAGGAGCTGATGCAGAAGCCATGGAGGGATGTTCTTTACTGGCTTGCTTCTCCTGGCTTGCTCAGCC
>LR752348.1:0-27023 GCA_902729485.2 Mus minutoides | reverse complement strand
TCATAAAGTAGGTTTTTTTCTAATGACAAAATACTAAGAAGAAGATGCCAAAATTAATAGCTTTAAATTGCTATAATTTTGTAGGTATAATATATATTCTCATGTGAAAAAATACTCAAGAAAGGAGGACCAGAGAGATGTCTCATTGAATAAAACTTCTTGTCCTACAAGACCTGAGTTTGATGCCTGAAACCCAGATAAAGTGGCTGGGTATGGTGGTGTGACACTACCACAGAGAGCTGGAAGACAGAGATGAGAATCAGCCAGAGCTTCCAGGCCAGCTGACCTGAATACCAGAGCAGAAATTATAAGAGACACTGTCTCAACAAGGCAGAAGAAAAAGCTGACTCTTCAGAGCTGACTTCTTCATATATGTGAGAGACCATATATGCATGCATGCACACACACACCTGCACACACACACACACACACACACACACACACACACACACACACGTGCGCACACACACACTAGCAAAAAAAGTTTTAAAAATAAAAAAGAAATACTGAAGAAACTGGGAGATAAGACTTATGGAGGACCTTTCCATTCTAATCCTTCCTGTCTCTAAAATGGTTTACTATGTGTATGTATTTTTTAGAGACATCTGATTAAAATCACCTATACAACTTAATTTAGAACTCTGGAAAGATGGCTTAGCAGTTAAAAGAACTTGCTGCTCTTTTAGAGCACTGTTTCCAACTCCAGTTCCTCTGGCTTCTGTAGGTACACACACACACACACACACACACACACACACACACACACACACACACTCACACACGATAAAAATGAAATAAATCTTTTACAAAACTTAATTTAACTTTATTTAGGCTTGACTTGTAATGAAAAATAATTTGAATTATTGTTTTAGTCACTTTTGTAAAATTCAACAAACTCAAGTCTCTAAATTTTAAGTTGAACACAGTCTGTTAAATCAGTTATGTTAGTGAATAGATTTGTATTGATTGATTTAAAGGTAACTCGTGTTTCTCTCTTTTGAATTAAAGGTTAATGTTTTCACCTGCTTTAGAGTGGTCTGCCAGGGGCATTTCCAGTGAGGGCCACAGCAGCAGCTCATAAAGTTCATAGAATAACAGCAGTGGTATCTTTTGGATTTTGAGGCCACTAGGCCAAAGGCAGCCAAAAAGTTTCCCTTTAGTTTATACTTGTTTATGGGGCTCTAAATTACCCAACAGATACTTATTTCTGGATCCAGTCTGCGTGATGCTTTACTTTTGTCCTGAGAGGAGAGCCCTTATTTTCTGTGAGATTAACACTGACTACTGCCAAAATCTTAGAATATTGCCAATTTCCTACCACCAAATTCATCCTGCCTCTTCCTCCTTCTCCTCCTCTTCTTCCTCCTCTTCCTCTTTCTCCTCCCCCTCCCCCTTCTCTTCCTCCTCCTCCTTCTGTTTCTCCTCTAATTCAATCTATTGCCAAGGTCATTTGTTTTTGTCACCCTGCTGTTTCCTTCTATCTGTCACCGACTCTCTACTCATTCTGTGCTTACACAGAGGCAGGCCACTTGGTCCCCCTTCCTGGTCCCCCTGTCAGACTGTCTTCCGTCTTGCTCTACTTGTTGGGTTGGTTTTCAGTACTCTGATTACATTTTCTTCTCTTTGAAACTTGCAGTGAAGTTTCCCTCTGAGGTTGAGTATTTCTGATCTAAAGCATTTGGAACCAGGAGCAGTTAGGATCTCATAAGTTTGAGATTTGGAGAAAATGACATGTACATAATTAGGTATCTTGAGGATAGAATCCAAATATAAACAAGAAGCATATATACGAATATATTCTAAATCACTTTAAGGTTGAAACCGAGTTACAGTGAGAATGCTTTCACTTGGAGCCTTAAGTTCCAACTTAGATTTGATCATCAGACTGCTGAGGCTTCATATGTGTTGCCCTTTGTGTCCCTGTTTTACACATATATTTTGTTCTCTGTACGTTGCTCTTGCTTCTTATAGCCTTTGTGACATTACAATGGAATTATATTTTTATATCTATGTTCTTTACTAGGGAGGGAGGACCTCCAGGGCAGTTATCTTACTAGTCCATTTATAAACTATTGTTTGCTGATCCTCTATTACACACTAGATACTGTACAAGAATGCTACCAGTGTTAACTCATTTCACCATGTCCTTGGCAAGCCCTAGGAGCAGCCATTATGGACTCCAGTGAAGATTCAGTTAGCAAAGATAGAGGGCTGGAGAGATGGCTCAGCAGTTGAGGGCACTTGCTGTTCTTCCAGAGGACCCAGGTTTGGTTCCCAGCGTGCAACCCAAGTCAAACAGCTTATAATCATAAGTAATTCTGGTTCCAGGGGTCCAAATTCCTTTTCTAGGAACACATGAACCTCTCTCTCTCTCTCTCTCTCTCTCTCTCTCTCTCTCTCTCTCTCTCTCTCACACACACACACACACACACACACACACATACACACACACCTTTTTAAAAAGCGCAAAAGAGCAGAGTTGAGAAGGCTTGTTAAATGGTAATCTGAATCTTTTCTTTTTATATTCTGTTGGATTACCCAGCTCCAGTACCCGTCAGATAGCACATGTTTAATGATGAGCTAATAGTTTAAGTTGCTTAATGTGAACCTTTGTGTTAGACACTAGCCATTCCTGCCCACATGGCCTCCCCGCCTCCCCTGTGAGATGCACCTGATTACCAATGGCTCAGGCCAGTTTATGAGGCAGACTCTGAGTTCTTAGACATGGTTTTCAGCAGAAGTGTGTAGGGAGGGATGGGAAGCAGGGCTATGTGGCTAGCTCTGGAAGACATGCCCCTTAGAGAATCCAGGGCCTCGGCAGTTAATATGCCCCAGGGCTGAGGAGGAAACTTCTTGTGAAGGCGAGCTCCCCTCAGAACAATGTGGCCTTTTATTTTTTAGCTTTGGAATGGAGCCGAGCTGTCCATGGAAACAAAGAGAGCAGAGAGTCACTAAACAGTCTCACACATAAAAAACCAACCAGAATGTCTGTCTTTGAAGTCTCCTTTCTGTCATTTAGAAAACTTTGGATTATAGGAGTGTTTTTTTCCTGCCTTTTCCCCTCAGTTCCACAACCCACCCCAATTTTTTTCTCTCTCTTTTTTCCCCCCAAAGAAAAGAGAGCTGGGTGTAAGGGAACCTTCCTTTGAAACAGGGTAGAAGTCATTAATTAAGACTCCCATTCATTCCTCCTGACACGTGCTCATCAATCAGATTTCCCCCTAGCATTCTGATGACCCCACTGACCTGGGTCTTCCATACTGTCTGCCAGACAGAACTGAGACAGAGACCACACACCAGAAGAGAGAGAGAGAGAGAGAGAGAGAGAGAGAGAGAGAGAGAGAGAGATATTGTGAGCTCTGCCTGCTGCTGCTGAGAGAGAGAGAGAGAGAGAGAGAGAGAGAGAGGAGAAAGGAGGCCTGGGCACAAAGCCAGCTGGTCTGGAGATCTTGTTTGAGGTGAAGGTGAATAAAGAAGACATTTCTCTGCGGAAGAAACTGTTGCTTACTTCACACAAGCAGTGATCTATAGCTGCCCTTCTCTTTCTCAGCCCAGGGCCAGCCATGGGGCTAGGAGTCCAGCCAATGGAGCCCAGGAAGTAGGGAAGCAATTCTCTGCCAGTTCTTTTCTGATGAAAGCAGCCACCTCTCACCTCACTCAGAGTATACAGAAAGCTGATCTGGGAGGAAGTCAGTCCGAGGTGTGGGGCTTTTAGTTCTTGTGTTTTCTTATTCATTAGTGGAAAAAAAAGCCACCTGTAGTCACATCTATATAATTAAGATTATGTACCAGGAAGGTTATTGAGTTGTAACTAAATGGCAGTTATAGTGACAAAAATTCTCAGTACAGCTGAAAAAGCAACACTTAATGTTACTTATAAGTTTCCACTGTTTTAAAATCAGAATTAAAGAAAAAATATATAATTAAGCTAAAAACAAATACACAATTTACTATGTTATTGAGGTGCTGAAGTTGTGGGTATCTCTCTATCTCTCTATCTCTCTATCTATCTATCTATCTATCTATCTAATATTTGCAGCTATAAAAACTAAAAGAAAAAATTAGAGGAAGGGGAAAGGGTTTGGATACATTTGTCCACAATAAAAGATAAAAAATAGTTAATAAGAACGTAAGATGTTCAAGGTCTTTAACCACCAGGAAAACACAAGTCATTACAAATATTAAGACCACCATAGCAAAAATAAGTCAAGCAAGTTCTTGGCCATCCAACCAGTGTTGGGGTGGTGAAAAGTAGTGGGATCTTTGTGTGGGTGAATGTGGATAATTGACCTAGAAAGATAAGAGGTGCTGGTGATCCCAAAGGGGTGTGCTTGAGTCTGAGAGTAGGTGAAGATTTAGATTGTTGGCCAAAGGATGTTGTAACATGACCAGTGGGCTGGTGTATGAGAAATTATCATTAGAGGTAGGCAGGTTAAGGGACATAGAAGGCAGGGGGTTAGAGGAACATCTACTAATCACAGAAATACTTCAATAAAGTTATTATAACTGGACAAAGGAGAAGTGAGGTACACCATGAGGAGAAATGAAGGAGCCTGTGAGAGGTCAGCAGATGACAGAATGAAAGTCTGGGTGCTAGTGAGGAAGGGCGAGGGCAGTGGTGGGTCCTGAAACAGGCAGGAAGAGGTTTTACTTTTTATTTGGGCTCTATGGTATAAGCAGTTTGCAGATATAACAACAGTCACTTGAATGAGGTGCAGCCAAATGTGGCATCCTCCTGGAAGAGTAAGATTTCTCTTAGGATTCAGAGGCCCAGGGGATGTACAAGACTGGGTAGGTGCTGACTTGGTTGAAGGCTGGAATCCATGCAGGAATAGGAATGCTATGGGGAAAATTTCAGATACCCCTTGAGGCAGAGGGTATCAGAAAGTAGATATAGAGCACATGGGGTTGAGGACTCAGAGACTGAGGCTGCCCCAGACACCTGTTTGTGTCTGACCTCAGTAGGAATACAGGGCATGTGAGAATAACCCTGGTGGCCTCACAGCAGACAGTGGTGTGAGGCTGTGGATGCTGTAAGCTGAAGAGGGCTGGGACAGACAAAGCCTTATCAAAACCAGTGAACTTCTGAAGCTCCGGGCATGGACAAAGGACCTGGAGCAGCGCAAACATGGCAAAGGGGGGAATTACAGGACTCTGCTTTACTCACAATGGCATGTGATGGCCACTTACAGTGCACAGAAAACAGAAGAGAATAGGCAGCATTAAGCAAGGTGGCCTTCCTGGAGTCAACAGGACTCAGAGGAAAGCATCTCTCATGCAGCGGAGGGTACATGGTAGCATTCTCTACTCCACTGATAATCTTTTTCAGATTAGATGTGTCATGTTTTACATTGGCACAGTGTGATCCAGACTTTCTATAATTTCTTTTAAAATCAAAGACTTGGGAAGTAGCCTACCACTAATTGATTTACAAGGTTATCAAATAACTCAATTTGGATAAAGGAAATTGTTGGTTTACAACTAGATCATAGGAGGAAAATAAGTTGGGAAATAGTTTTTTAAACTAGAAAAGACGATGTATTTAGGGCAAGAAGACACAACAATATGTAAACCAAAAGTCTGTCTTTCTCTGCTTGTCATCAAGAGCTGTGTTTTGTCTGTACTTTTAAAGAGTCCTAACATGCTCATAAATCTTCACACAAAGGGAAACCTTGGTGACCCTTTGGGAGAACTTTTGTTCAGATGGGAGTAATTGCTTGATTCTACCTACTGCAATTTCATGTATTTCCATAACAGTTTATGGAAATACATAACATGATGATATACACCATCATATGGGTAATAAAGCCCAGAGCCAGTGGAAAGATGACCCGGAAGGCCACCTTATGTTGTCACTTGTCCAGGTCCTTCATTACTTAGTCCCCAGCCAGAAGATCTGAATTTGTTAAGTGATACATAAACAAGTCACATACCAGTGTGTGTTCTCAGGCCCTCTACTGTCTGTCGCTCGGTGGATGGGAGCTAGTGCTCTACTAAGATAGGAATTGTGGATAGACAAGAAAAAGCTCTTTGAGTGCTTGTCTTTGGCAGCTATTGGAGCCCACAGTGTTCAGCTTCAGTAAGTGATGGTAGCAGGTAGGAGGGAGCAGCAGCAGGCAGAGCTGCAGAGCCCTCTGCTATGACTCTCATGTTGACCATGAGCAGGAGTCTTAGCTCACTGTTCTAGTGAAAGTCCAGGACGTTCAGAATCCTTAGCCGATGGAATTCCTAGCCTCTAGCTAGTGTTGTAGATCCCAGGTATGTGTAGGTATTGGATTCCTCAAGCTTTAACAGTGACCCCTGCTTCAGTTCCCAGACCCGAGTGTCCTCAAGCCTGATACCAGCGAATGAAAGCTATCTGTGACCCTTCCAGCAAACAGGGTCTTCCGTTTTGTATCCCTCTTTAGCCTCAGCTCCTTGTCAGTCTCTTCCATTGTCCCAGTTGCTCCTGTCCTGGCCAGTTCAGCTAGCTGTCAGCTGCTGGCCATCTTGCTGATGTTGCAGCTTGGCCCGTTGACTCTTTCTGTCTTTCCTTCATGTGTCAAGCAGCAAGCAACCTTGCCATTTTACAGCGTGGAGTGTCAACTACTCAAATACTGCTTTCTCGGTTGCTTCCGCTCTTGGTGCCACACTGTAGGCTCTGATCCTTCTTTCTTTGAGTTACCCAGCTGAGCTTGCACTACAAATGTGGGCAAGGAAGTATCACTGTCAAAAATGTTTTATTGGGCTTAGAGTTGCAACACCAGGTGATGTGGTACAAAATCATGTTTTTCTATAGACTGACAGAGTGAGCTAAAAATTTGCTTGGATGGCCAGGGAACTGGTGTTTGCACTAATGACAGCTTCCTGTCCATGCAGATGAAGGTTTGATTTTTGAGACATCACACAACTGTCCCATTAGCATTGGCTACAGAAATCCTTCTAGGTCAAAGGAGGGACAATCTACCACTTTGGCCTAGGTTGCCGTGGTTTCATAGTCGTCTAAAGTTTGCTGATGCTTGTGCTAGCAAAGAGTCTGGTGCAAACTCTTTGAAACATCTCTAGTTGAGTCTCTAACTTCAAGAGTTGGAACAACAAGCTATGATAACTTTGTACTTTTCTCAAGTCATCCATTGAGTGCTCAGAATAGTTAGTACTGTTGTAAGGGTATTGATGACAGTTGAGAGTCTTTATTCAGACTGTATTACAAAACAGAAGGCTGTTTGAGAGTCTTTATTCAGGACAGCGAGTGGTTGCCAATTAGTGAGTCCACCATTTAATGTCTGCTTGTGAACAGGAAATGCACATTAAGTAACCTACCACTAGTATTAACAGTGATCTTAACAATGTTTCAACAAAGCTAAGAGCTGCTGGGTGGAGCAGGTGGGTTGCCCTCATTTCCCTCATTCTCTATTAAGTAATCTTTATTAGGAAGGCTATCAGATCTTAATGTTATAGCTTCCATTACATGGTCTATTTTGATGAAACCTGTTGAAACTTCAGCTCTCAGGTGAGGTAATGCAGCGTTGGTCAGAAAAGGCAAGAGGCCATCTTTATAACTGGCAAATGGTAGGGTGTAATAGTTCACTGAGTGTTGGGTGTTGCTTGCACTAAGCATGCTAGTGTTATGGGTGTTTGTTTTTTCTACAAGGACTGCTGAGAAACACACTTTTTGGACTATCCAAATGATATGTTTTTCTTTATTTTTTATTTTATGTGTACGAGTGTTTTGCATCCATGTGTGTCTGTGCATCACATGTGTATGCAGTGTCCTCAGAGGCCCAAGAAGGGTTTTGAGATCCTCTATAATTGGAGTTACAAGTAGTATGGATCCTAGCATTTGAACCTGGGTCTTTTAGGAGAGCAACCAGAGCTCTCCACTGCTGAACTAGCTCACCAGCACAGATACATTTTAATACATTATTCATCTTGTTGCCTTGCACATTCTGCTTTTTTTCTTATTTTCTCTGGTCACACCGTTGTTTTTCTCCCTAAGCTACTTTAAAAATATATCATGTTTGAGTGAAATTAGGAAGTAGTTGTCTTTCTGTGCCAATATTATCTTATCTGACTGGCTGCTCTCCGGCTACATGCATGTTAAGGGAAACGATGGGATTTCATTATTTTTATTTAAAAATCTGCTTATCATTTATTGAATAGATCCAAAATCCACAATATTTGAACAAAGATCCTCTATGAACCCAGAGCTTTTATACCATCTGGTTTGCCATCTTATTTTCTTTGTTGAGAGATAAGGGAAAGCACCCACTTTGCAGCTTAGCATCCTGAATAAACTAGATTAATAAACAACTACAAGACCATGTAAGTTAACCCAACTCAAATGTGTGGATCAGAAAAATAAAGTGAAAGTCAAAAGCCTGAACCCTTACCCTAAAGATGCTACAATGAGGAAAGTAGATAACTTAGAACAGAGATACCATTTGCTTGAAAATGTTAAGTTCTCATCCTCCTCAACTTTTGAACATGAAATACGACATGAAATATTGATTTCTTAAATTTGTATGCTTCATACATAGCAGTACAAGTAATAGATGTTATATATCTTAGAGTCTCTAAAAACAAGTTGTTGTTTATTTGTACCTAAGAACAGTGAACTCTAGGTATGTTACATGTTGCTATCCAGAAGTTAGATGGAGTAGATAAGGACGCACAGATATAGCCACTAATTAACTGCAATGTCATTTAGTTGTCTACAGGAAGTATTTGCACCCTAGCTTATCTGTTTTAAAGTCTATGTTTCTCCTTGTTCCTCCCTTTACTGGGATGGTCAGGCTGCTGTCTCCCCGACAGCATGGCCATTTCTGATTTTCAGTTATATTGTGCAAACAAACCTACAAAGAGTGGAATGGATACAGAAGACAGAAAGATGATAAGCACACTGAACATAGGACTCTAAGAGACCATAGACGTGGGTAGTGGTCATTCATTTAGTGTCTTACACTTGGAAAGTTTGTCATATTTCTTAGTTCATCTCCACAGAAGCCCTGAAGTGGGTATTTCTTTTATTCTGCCTCTACACATTAGGGAACCAAGGCTTAAGACCATCTGCTAGGTTTCCAGAAACCCTCAGCCAAATCCTTTTATTGTCTATAGAGATCTATGCCTGTAGATTTTGGCTTCCTATTTAGGTAAAAAATAGAAGGATATCGACAAACGCTGTATTCATGTCTTCTCTCTTCAACTGGGTGCAGGCCCTTTAATTTTGTTTCAAGTCCCACTTATCTTTGGGTTGGTAGTTGTCTTTATGTGTCTGGCTGTGTTGTTCAGCACAAGTGGAGTCTGGATTTTTGACAGGTGATAAATGGTAGTGGTTTCGTTTCCTTGCTTCCCGTCAGAGGGTTGGCAACCAGTGCTTCTGGGAACCAGCTGCCCAGGGCTGTGATGTGATGGGAGAGGGGCCCTCCAGAACATGTTTTGATGCAGGCTGATGCAATAGCAGACCGCTGTTTTCATGGTCATTGAAGAGACCACTTCCTAGCTTGGAACCTTGAATGAATTGGATTCTATACAAACAGGGCGATGATGGGAGGAAGGCTCCACATGAATTATAAAGAGAACTGACATATCTCTTATCAGTGTGCTGCCTGTTGAATCTGGCTGGGAGATAATCACCATGGTTAGCAAGGATCTTGGCAGACAGTCATTATTCATCCCTGTCTGTTCTTTCACACCATTGTTTTCTCATATAAAATCCTGAAAGAAAAATCAAACTACCAGCTCCTCAGTGTTGTGCCTTCTGTTTATGAACCACAGCCTCCTCTTCCTCTCCTGTCTGTCTCCATGCTTCCCACCTGCCTCCACCCCTTCCCCCTGTCAAGAGGGAGCTCCGCTTCCACCTGCTGTGTGACATCGCCAGCTGCGGGATCCCTGCATGAGAGTTGGAAAGCACAGTCAGATGTTCACACCTCCAACTACAAGAGGTGAGTTGATTCATAGATCCTTTTCTTTAGTGATTGTGTAAGTAGGCTTGAATAATTGTTGATGCTTGTCTGACTTTACCCTGATTCTGATGTCAGGAGAAAGATGAAGCAGCCTGGAACTTCGTTTGCCCAGGTGTTTAACCCTGGTGAGCTGCATCTTTTTTTTTTTTTTTTTTTTTTTTTTTTTTTTTTTTTTTTTTTTTTTTTTTTTTTTTTTTTTTTTTTTTTTTTTTTTTTTTTTTTTTTTTTTATCAACAGTAAATGCCTGGATTCTCTCTCTCTTATTTTTTCTTAAATGGAAAATATATTTTATTTATTTTTTATTTTTTTTCCAACTGGATATTTTCTTTATTTACATTTCAAATGCTATTCCCTTTCCTAGTTTCCTCTCTGAAAATCCCCTACCCCCTCCACCTTCACCCTGCTCCCCAACCCACCCACTCCTGCTTCCTGGCCCTGGCATTCCCCTATACTGGGTCATATAACCTTCACCGGACCAAGGCTCTCTCCTCCCATTGATGGTCGACTAGGCCATCCTCTGGTACATATTCAGATCTCTCTGAGATTTATTTATTTATTTATTTATTTATTTATTTATTTATTTATTTACAGTGCTTAAAAAAAAAAAACACTTTTGTTTGTTTCTGGGGAATGTTTGACATTTTACCAAATAGCTGTGGCCATGAATCTGAGGTGTTTTTTTTTTTTTTTTTTTTTTTTATAAAACTAACTGAGCGTCCTTACTCATATCCATGTTGAATGTCTATAGAAGGAGCAGCAGAATGAATCAACTCATTAAAACTTTCCACAGCATTTTCTTAGTATGTTGCATATCAAAATCCATAAGAGAAGGTGTGGTTAGGAGACTGAATGTTCATCGAGGACACAGATGCTATCATTTTTACTGTTGTATACCTTTAGACCTTAGCAGCATACATGTAATACATGTTCCCTTCATTTGCTTTTACCCTAGGCATATGCAATATTTTGGCACAGTCACTTGATGGGCTGGGGATGAAGCTCAGTTGGTCGTATGTTTGCCTAGTATGCACAAAGGCCCAGGAATAATCCCCAGCTCTTCATAAAGCAGGCATGTTTCTGCACACCTGTAATCCCAGCACTTCAGAAGGGAAGACAGAGGGGTTAGAAGTTCTAGGTTATCCTTAGCTACATAGCATGCTTTGGCTTAGCTGGCCTATACAAGAACCTGTCTAAAAAAATAAAAATGCACATGCAATTAATCATTCATTCATTAGTTTAGTCATTTATTCATTCTTTAAATACTATTACATATCTATAGGTATCACTTAATTTGAATGCAAAATTTCCTTCAGTGATAATTGGAATAATTTTTTATTAAGTGCAAGTTAAAGAATTATGACTCAGAGGAATTGTTGGGAGATAGAAAAAGTAATGGGAGCACTATCCATTTCCCCACACATATAATGTACCATCTTCCTCTGATGGTACACAGTGATTCTTCCTTATAAAGATAGAAAGTGGGAGTTAACGGAGCTGAAATAACTTCCCAAACTCATCTAATACATTCTAATTTAGATCTCTGCATGTATCTACCCAACACTGCCCCTGCTAGAGGGTGTGGAAATTTACATTTGTTTATTGTTTTTGTGTATGTTTGTGTGTAAACATGTGTGTGCCACAGCACATGCATAGGGGCTAGAGGACAATGGGAGGGAATTTGTTCTCTCTTTCCACCGTGTAGGTTCAGGGGATCAAACTCCACTTGCCAGGCTAGGTAGGAACTGGCTTTACCCACAAGGCTATCTGGCTAGTCTGGGGTAAAGTCAGGCTATGGAGAAGTGAATGGAGCACTTCCTGGGGAGGATCTGTGATCAAGGACCTAACCTGAGAGGCGAGGATGGACCAGGCACAGCAGCAAGGCTCTTTGGCAGTGAAGATACTTAGATAGTAGGAGGTAGGATAAGGCAGGGAAGGATTTGAAGCAGGTTTAGGGCTAGCAACAGATTGTGAGGTGATGGTTCCAGAGGTGGAATGGGTCCCATGCCATTGGGAAATGAAACTCCAGAACAAAAAAGGGGCAAGCCAAATAAGTGCTGAATTGCCTTGAATGTTACATCTAAAGAATATTGTTGGGGCTGGTGAGATGGCTCAGCGGGTAAGAGCACCCGACTGCTCCTCCGAAGGTGATAAGTTCAAATTCCAGCATCCACATGGTGGCTCACAACCATCCGTAACGAGATCTGGCACCCTCTTCTGGAGTGTCTGAAGACAGCTACAGTGTACTTACATATAATAAATAAAATAAATCTTTAAAAAAAGAATATTGTTCTTTGACAATTTTGTATAACATTCTATTATACTCTCTTTTATTATACTCTCCTGTATAACTTCCATTATACTCTCCTGTCTCCTCCACTCTCTGAACCCCTGAATATTGCATGTAAGAATACCTTTAATTTCATCAATTTGCTGATAAGCTTTTATTTTTTGAGACAAGGTTTTGTGTTACCTAGGTTGGCCTTGAATTACTTATATAGCTGAGATGGCTCAGCTCCGTTGTCCACCTGTAGAGTGCTGGGATACAGGTGTCCAGCATGTCCCTGGCTTCCTTTTGGTGACATGTGTCACAGCTGAAGGTGGTACAGCATAAAGAATCTTAGACACAGGATTCTAAGGAATCATAACCCCTCTTTGTCCTCTTCTAGACAGTACGGTTGCTTCACCTCCCTAAATTTCATTTTCCATATCATTAAAAAGTTACTAATACGTTAATATTTTAATTGATACATGCGGATGTGTGGATATTGCTTGCGTCATCGCAAACACTGCAGTTCTAATGCTGGCCTCACTCAGTGGTCAGGAGGACCGCAGGAGAGTCTGCTAAGTGCTGCCTCAGATGCTGAGGTTAGCGCTATTAACTCTATATACACTCTACCTTCCATACAACCAGGGCTTGAACTATGTACAAGAAGGTTATGCTGGGAAGCCATGGTTCAAGCTAGAGATTGTAGGGCAGTGGGTCCTCTATTAAAAATAAGCTAAAATGTTCTTTAGAGGAGATAGTAAAGTCCAATAGAAAATTACAAGTAATGCTTATGAAGCAGCCATTTATGCAGGGAGAGAGCAAGGTTTTGTCTTGTTCCTAAGGTCTTGATCATTTCCTGACTATGTCCGAGTCTCTGTCAGACCATTCTTCAGGCTCCTTTCAGGGATGAGATGATATTGGCCTGCAGATAATTAGATCAGTGCTATCACTTACATGGTTCCTCCTTTTGATTCTGCTGGGATAATTTGCATGAAAATAGAAGTGGATGATTTTCCTTTCCCATTGATAAGGTTCAAGTTCTTCCTGGGTTATAAGATGGCAAACCATCCACATAGAGTCCCAAGCTGTCTTTAAGGAGCTTACAAGTCCTGAATGTAGCTAAGCCATCTGCTTCCCAAACTGGCTTTTCAAACATATCTCATGACATAAAAGACCTTTAAATGTGTCCTGTAGGGAAGCTTATTCTGATGTTAATAAACATATACAACTGGCCACTCATACTACAAGTTCAAATGTGTAGATTTGAACAAGTAGAAATACCCAAATGTTCAGAAAAAGCTAAGTGTGGTGGTGTACACGTTTAATTTCAGGAATCTGGTGGAAGAGGCAGGCAGGTATCTATTAGTTCAAGGCCATCCTGGTCTATGTAGACAGTTCCAAGCCAGCCCTGGCTACATACTAAGAACCTGTTTCAAAACTTTTTTTTCCCTCAAAAAACAAACAACCAAACCAACCAACCAACCAACCAACCAACCAACCAACCAACCAAAAACCCAAATCCTCTGCAGCTCTACTGAACATAGACTTTTCCCTATATTTTTTTTCTAAAATATATTTTATCTGAAAGATTTGTATATCTATGGATTTTTATATAAGCTGGGAGATCCAAGAATCATGCCTCTGTGGGTATCAAGAGACCAGTGTATTTGCAATTCAATGCAGAAAAGGATTTTATTTTCAAGAAATGGTGTTAGGATAGCTGGGTTTCAATATGCGAAAATCTATTTGTTTATAGACTCTATATTTCACAAAATTTAACTCAAGTTGTATAATAGACATAAATATGATATCCATATCTATATAATTTCTAATACATAACATGAAAGAAAAGGTGACCTTTGATAAAATTTTTAAATTAAGTATATGGGTATATCACCTGCATACATGTCTGTATACTACTTGTGTGCTTGTTATCCTCAGATGCCAGAAACGGATATAATGGAGTTCTAGACTATTGTGAGTCACCCTATAAATTCTGGGAATCAAACCTAGGTCCTGAAGAAAAGCAGCAAATGCTTTTAATTGTTGAGCCATCTTTACAGATCCTGATAATGCATTTTAAAATATAGTACTAAAAACATGATATATGCTGTGTAGAACAAATAGGCAATTTATATTTCATTAAAAAATAACACCTTTAGGCAGGGTGGTGATGGTACACACCTTTAATCTCAGCAGTGAAACAGAGGCAGGTGGATCTCTGTGAATTAGAGACCAGCCTGGTCTACAGAGATAGTTCCAGCATAGCCATAGCTACACAATGAAACCCTGTCTTAAAAAACAACAAAAAAATATATTAAAAAATAATTAACTTCTTTTCTTCAAAAGACACTGGGAGAAGAACTGAAAGAAAGCTGGGGAATTATCTCAGTTCATAAAGTACATTCCATGTTAATATAGGAAAACTGCCTTGTGCTCTTTAAACTTTTTGAATGTGGGCCTCTGGGAGTGAAGAGGGCTCTCTTGTCCCAGACACCAGTGTGTTTATTTCAAGTACTTTCCAAAACTGCCTGCACTGGGACAAAGTGATCCATAGTCATTGTGAGGGAGAAAGGAGGACAGCAAAACAGCTCGAGAGTCAAACACTGCCTCCCATTCTCCAGAACAGCTAGAAAACAAACAATCTTCAGCAGAGGTTATGTTTGGCCATCCCACAATAACAAAATACCTTTAGTGGGAATGGAAGGTGGCAGTTCATTCATAGAAAGGGTCTTCTCAGGAATCTATCGGGAACCCCAGCAAGATGGTTATAGCAAGACATCCTCAGTCATTGCTGTTGGATGTTGCAAGCAACTGGCTTGATGATGTTACCAGATGTTGCTTCTCTGTGTCTACCATCTATTAATTATCCTTCTACCTTTTACATGCTATTTGCTTAGTAGAAACTCATGGATCCAAAACCAAAAGCCCATCTATCATAAAGCATTCTCCATTCAGAACATAATTGGTATACTTGACAGGGGCTTTGAGATGCCATTTCTGTTTTGAAGGTATAACTGATATAGGCACTGAAAGGGTAAATACGGGATTGATGATAAGGCGGCTCACGAATGAGAAAAGCCACACCCTATAGCAAGCCAACTTCATGTGTCAACTGATAGAAAAACAAGGGGAACAAATAACTATTGGGTTAGAGCAAATTTAAAAGTGTCAGTTTTTTCCTCTAAGCCAGCTAGCTCTCAAATAATTGAGACTGAGACTATTAGATTTATTTAAGCAAGCTTTACAGCACAACAACCAAGCAGTTTTTAATCTATTCTAATCCTCTAAACTAACCTAGCTACTCGCCAGCTAATATCCCCGAGATACTTACATTTTAATACTGATCTATTCTCTATGTTCCATGCACCTTCTCATGGTGGCTCTTGGTCCTTCACCTCATAAATCCCTTTTGTCTATCTTTCTACCCCTCTCCAAGATGGAATGGGAAGTCCAGCCCTATTCTCTCCCCTGCTCAGCTTTTACTGACAAATCAGAGAATAAATGGGGAGCAATGTTTACACAACATTGAGATCCTTAGAATAAGACATAAGATGCAACTGGATATGGGGCAGAGAGATCAGCATTTGTCAGAAGCCATTTAGGGAAGCCTAAGGCATGCAAATAAACTTTCTAGAGATGGCCCACTGTTATGTGTGGCCTGTAATGAGGGAGCTCTGAGATGTAGGGTCCTTGGAGACTTCATCCCAGGATCTCCTCTTGCTGCTCATATGCCTTTCTTGTCACCATTACATAGCCTAATGATTCCTGCCTGGGCTTTAGCAGAATTTTCTGCAGAATCAATGTGAAGATGTACTTTCATGTAGTAATGCTGTGTAGTTAAGTTGATGATTTCATAATTGCTGATAATGATTTTATAGAATTCCCAAATTGATAAGCAATTTCAAGCCCCCTATAGAATAAAAGCTGCAATTAGAACTCCGTGCCACAAGCGAATTGCACTAAGGAAAAGAAAGCAGGCTTGGAACAAATTTATGATTAAGTAAAACACACCTAATAGGTTAGGTGTGAGACCCTTATCTGGTACCTAAAGGTCATACACTGGGAATGAACAATTTATTATAGGTGCAAGGACAGAAAATAATATATTAACTAGTTTATCTATACAAAACTTCAAAACTAATAAAACAGAAGGTTTTTGTCTCTTGACAAAATCGTGTTAGCTTGTGACATAAAAAATATTGCTTCAAATCTTTAATGAACTTATAGGTCTAAAAGATAACCAATCTTTAGTGAGATCTTAATGAAAAGATATGTCAACAATTCTGCTGTTAATCCTTAAATCTTGTTGATTCATGACATGAACTGTGCCTTGCGCTTGCTATGTAGAGATGCTATGGATGGAGAACCATGTGACCAATTCCAGGGAAAATTAGTTTTTATACTAAGAACAACAATAAAATACTGGCTCAGCTTTCCTCAGCTTCATCCACTATGTGTACCTCTGTTTCTTTCTTTCTTTTTACTTTTCATTTCCTTTCTCTCTGGCCCACAAAGAGTTAAGGAACTCTGAGCCTCTTGCCTGATCATTGAGGGGACAGAAATTCAAAGAGAAAATAGCCCAAGTAACTAACTTCTTTTCTTTTCTTTTTTTTTTATTACAATGAGAAATAGTTCATTTTTAATTTTCTTAATAAGAAAATAGTATTATCTACAATCCTGTAAAATTATCAAGCTGTACTATAAGGGAGATATATTTACAACACAAAGTTCTTTCAAGGGAATCAGTAAATTTACATAAATATCCAAACAGTACAGAATTGATAAATAAATTTGTATTTAACGATGTGTACTTATCAAAAATTCATGTCTGTGTATCATATAAATAGTTGTGCACTGTTATACTTGCCACCAATGCCCTAGATGACTCAGTAGCTTTACTTGTACGTTATTAGTGATGTTTAAATATCATCCACACTACTGTAGCTCTTGAAGGGTTTTCACTGAATAACATTATTAAAACTTCTGGAGTGTTTGTAAATAGCATACAATTTAGTTTAACATCATTGTGAATGCTGCGCTTTTGATAATGAAGTAAATAGAGCAGAGTGTGCTCATTTTTTAAACTCAGTGAACATTTCTTCCAAATTCCATACCATATCCTTTACATGAAAGAGAAGAAATCAATTCCTCTTTAAAAGTCAACTTATGCCCCAGTGCTGTACACTCAACACTGTGTTATGCTAGTTTTCCAGAAGAATTAAAGTTCTTTGGACAGTTAAACACACACTCAGTATCACAAATTATTTGCAGGGTTAGAGTTAGAAATCAGGTCAGTGCACTAACTTCTTTTCTTAATCCCCTGTTGCTAACAGTAGGAGTCAAATTACCAGAAGCCAATGGCTTTTGGCCATAGAATAGCAAAGAGTCAAAGAGAAAATTTACCAAAAGTAAGCTACAATTGCAATTTTTTTTACCTGCAATTGCAATTTTTGCCCCCACAGCAACCAATGTCAGCCATTGCTGCCTGCCTCAGTCTACCGAAATGCTGGGCTGGTCACCAGCAAGCATTTGAATAATACAAGGATAATCTTTACACAATGTACAATGACATCATGCCAACACTACCGTATCTAAAATTTCAGTTGCAGGCTTAATATGCAAAAATTTTTGGTTCTTTGTATATTTTCTTTCTCATCTTCCATCTTGGTTTTTTGTTGTTGTTTTTTGTTGTTGTTTTTTGTTTTGTTTTGTTTTTTCGAGACAGGGTTTCTCTGTATATCCCTGGCTGTCCTGGAACTCACTTTGTAGACCGGGCTGGCCTCGAACTCAGAAATCTGCCTGCCTCTGCCTCCCAAGTGCTGGGATTAAAGGCATGTGCTACCACCGCCCGGCTTTCTTCCATCTTGACTGTAAGTTCATTTATTTAAATCCAAAAATGTTGCTAGCTAGGAGTGTTATGCACACCTTTATTCTAAGCACTCAGGTCTCAGAGGCAGGCGGATCTCTGTGAGCTTTAATCCTCAGCACTCTATGGTAGTATATATAGGCCTGTAGTCCCAGTGCTACCTGGCCTGTAGTCCTAGTACCCAGGAGGTAGAAGGAGGATCAGAAGTTCATTGTCAGTCATAGCAGCATAGTGAGTGGAAGTCTAGCCCCAGCCTCCCAAGATACTGTCTCCAGATAAAATTCTGTATCTCTTATTATTTTTTGATTTATTAATAAAAGAATAAATCAAATATAAATGCCTGTTTCCAGCAATTTAACAATTACTCCTTTATTTTTTCTCTCTACTATAAAAGTTAAAGTTGGCAGCAGTTTTCCCATTTTCTCATCTTTAGTGTTATCCTAATTTACATGTTCAAAAGGAAACAGTTTTTGTTTACCAAGTAATCATTGTTCTCATATTAAAACCCAATTAAATAAGTTTCCTTGGTAGTTGTGTCTTATCTCAGCAATAAAAAATGACAAGCATTCCACATTAGGCAAAAGGCACACTAGGCCATTGCTTGCCTCTTTTGGCTCAATCAATGTGTCTTCATAGAAGGAGCCATATTGGAATCCAAAGCTACAGGCCTTTCTTTATATGAGGGTTGCAGGCTGACACTGAGTATCTTGAGAACCACAATTCTTTTGTAGATGACATCTTTCGCAAGCAAGCATTACTCTCCCTGAATATTTCTGCATGATTTCAAGTTTGTCCTCCATGCTTTTCCAGGTATACCACCTAGGAGGACGGTAATTGGGGCCAGCTTCTCCAGAAGCACTGGACTGGATAGAGGAAGCAAGTAGACCTGCTTCATCACCCAGCAGAGCTAGGTGACATATGATTTGAGACACTCCTACAAAAAGAAAAAGAGAAGAAACATGAGGCCAGGAAAGAACAAGGGCAGGTGTGTGTAGACAAAAGACCAGTTGTTTTGCCTTTCCAATGTCTGAAAGTGAATAAATGATAGATCCTTATTCTTTGACTTGAACACTCACATAGAATAAAAAAAATATTAGTGATATTGGAAACAGAGGGATATTGGAAACACCTGTACTAGCATCAAGCAGGACTAGGAGGCAACAGAGTCTTTTTTGAACAAGACTTAAGGAGCCGTTCAATCCTAGGGCTGTGAACATACAGGAGTGGAGAGAGGGTGGGCAGGAGAGAGAGAGAGAGAGAGAGAGGCAGAGGCAGACACAGAATGAGAGATTTCTAATTTTTGCCTTTGACAAATCACTTCATTAACTAGCTTCTTTTTTGTCCAATTGGTTTTTATTGGGTATTTTCTTAATTTACATTTCAAATGTTATCCCGAAAGTCCCCCCCTCCCCCCACCCTGTTCCCCTGCCCACCCACTCTCACTTCTTGGTCCCGGCGTTCCCCTGTATTGGGGTATATAAAGATTACAATACCAAGGGGCCTCTCCACCCAATGATGGCCGACTAGGCCATCTTCTGCTACATGTAGAGCTAGAGACACATGTTCTGGGGGTTCTGGTTAGTTCATATTGTTGTTCCTCTTCTAGGGTTGCAGACCCCTTCAGCTCCTAGAGTTCTATCTCTAGCTTCTCCATTGTGGGTCCTGTGTTCCATCATATAGATGATTATAAGCATCCACTTCTGTACGAGACAGCTATATCAGGTTCCCTTAAGTAGGCCCTAGCTGTCCTATGTCATAGTGTCTGAGTTTAATGACTGATTATGGGATGGATCCCCCCTGGTGGGGTAGTCTCTGTATGGTCCATTCTTTCATCTTAGCTTTAAACTTTGTCTCTGTAACTCCTTTCATGGGTATTTTGTTTCCTATTCACAGGAGGAATGAAGTATCCACGCGCTGGTCTTCCTTCTTGATTTTCTTGTCATTAACTAGCTTCTTATTAGGAATAGGAAGTTGGGGGAGCATTTGAAAAGTGTAACTGCAGGATTTGGGAAACACAACATTTTTTTTTTCCAGGCAAAACTCTGTCTTTGTTGTCAGGAGAGATGGTTCATACAGGATCTCAGACATTTTGAAATTAGAGATACAGACAGCTCTGCTGAGACAATTCCAAGGTGGTACGATTAGAAAGATGATGGAACAGGATTAGGAATATTTTCATCACTAAGGGATGTTAAAATGAGGGCACACATCTACTTTTGACATTCTTGTATATGCTCTTGAGATTTTAAGTGTTGTGACATGTTATTATCATCTGAAGGAGTCTCCTACCCTCATCACATATGCTCCTGCATCCATGTATGTGTACATACATGTGCATATATCCCCTACACACCTGTAGTCCTGGGTCAACAGTCCCAAGAGAAATGTTAAATTATAAACTTTACCCAGACTCTCAAATAATTTATTTGTGCCATTTTGTCTAGGTTCCCATCCTTTAACCCTCTGCTATATGTTAGAGAGCCAGAGATGAAAAGAATTGAGATAAGAAATAATGATTCTTACTTGTAACCATTAAAGGTGTCTGGAGACAGAGATGGAGTGAGAGGAGGTTGCATGGGAAGCTAGAGAGGCCACTGCTTCATTGGTGATATAGATGGGGTGACCTCAGGACTATGTGCCAATAACACAGTAGAAGAGATTGTCATAAGGAAGGAAACAAGGGGAAGGCAGGAATGAACACAGAAATATTGCTCCTAGGCCAGAGGAGCCTGGTGCTGATGCTAGGAACAGTATAGGCTCCATGCTCCTTTGCCACCAAGGTTTGATACCTATCAGTTTCCCAAACACGTCCTCCCACACCTAGCTCTTTCCACTCCTCTTCCTCCTTCCCCAATTCTTCTTTCCAACCCCACAGTTTAAATCCAGCAGCCACACCCAGGGATGACTCCTGAATCCCTTTCTTTTCTCATATAGTTTTTCTTGGCGGTTTCTCACAACCTTTTTACCATGGTTTGGAGTTTTGGACACATCAGAGATGCCTTTGTTAAAGGCTTGGTGCTTTGTTCTTCTAATAGGATGTGATAGAACTTTTGGAAATTGTGATGTAGTGGAAGAAAATCAATTTATTGAGGACATTACCTTGAAGGGATGTTGAGGCTCTGGCTCTTCCTTTGCCTCCTTTGTTTCTTGCCATAATGAGTTAAGCATTCTTTTTTTTTTTTTTTCCTGCATATTCTGTACTATGATATACTGTGTCTTACAGAGCACAATAGTGTGCAACAAAACCCCTGAAATTGTGAGACAAAAATACATGTCTCCCTATAAGTTGCTTATCCAGAGTATTTTGTTACAACAAGGAAATCTAACAGAAAAATTGGTGCTAACAAGTGGGTCATTTCTGTGAGCACACCTAAATAATGGAGATCTTTGGAATTATCTCATGGAAAGGATTTGGAAAGGCCCATGAAAACCTAGAATGCTATGGCATAACTTAATGGTGAACTCTGGTGAGATCTTTAAAAACTACAATGCTAAAAGAAACTTGAGAGTAAAGGTTGTACTTATGAGGGTCCAAAAGTTATTGATCACTGGGCTTGTATACATTACATTGTAAATAATGTGTAAGCATTTGGTCTATGCCTTGAGATTTTGTGTGAAGTTATTGACAGAACTATGCATATTGAGGGAAATATATGTGTGAGGACAGAGTTTTGGGTATGCTAGTTTAAGCCACTAGGAGCCCTTGTCTGCTTTCCTTGGCCACCTTATCTCCATCTGGACACAGAAAGGAAGACCATGTTTGGGGCCTTTAGATGCCCATACCTTCAGTTTTTTCAGGAGGTCTATGGTCTCCTTTCCCTTGAGGCAGAGGAGTCATACAGAACAGTTGGCTAATAAAAATGAAATTGAGATGGATGGATACTTTTTTGGTCAAGGAGAATGCATAGGCACATAGCCAATCAGAGGTTACTCCACATCTCTCCTTCCATCTGCTACTCATTTAGTACAGCCATCTAAGAGGCTAATCAGGTGAGAACCTGAGCTTCAGTTGTATATAAAAAATAGCTTTAAAAATTGTATGATCACATAAATATGTATTACATATACATATTATATATGCATATATTTATCTTATACATGGAATCTATTCTATATTATGGTATAAAAGTAACCTTTCTTAGTACATGTATCTCTGAAATTTTCATATGCTTTTAACAAACTTTCAAAAATACTTTCAGATTTTTTTTTAAAGAAAGCTTCTTATTTGAGACAATATGAATCTACCTGGAATAAACTTAGATGTTTATTTTAGGAGGAGCAAGACAGGCACACACACACACACACACACACACACACACACACACTCATCATGCATTACTTTAACTTTTTAGAGAAGTTTTTTTTTTGGTTTTTTTTGTTTTGTTTTGTTTTGTTTTTTTTGGTTCTGAGCACAACTGGGCAGAAGCTACTTTAAGACCTCAGACCCTTTGCCCAGACATAAGCCCTTCTCAGTATCAGCATCCTCCAATGGAGTCGTGCCATTTTACAACTGATTGACTTAAGTTGGCATGTATCACCTACCTTCTAAAGCCTATATTTGGAATTAATGCTCTAATGTGAGATTCTGCATATGTATGCATCATGGCATCATGAAAGGATAAAATCAAGCTAATTTTTTTTTTTTTTTTGAGACAGGGCTTCTCTGTATAGTCTTGGTTGTCCAGGAGCTCACTCTGTAGACCAGGCTGGCCTCGAACTCAGAAATCCACCTGCCTCTGCCTCCTGAGTGCTGGGATTAAAGGTGTGCACCACCACTCAGCATTATTTTCCTTTTTTTTTTTTTTTTGCTAATTTGCATATTCATCACCTCGGAACATTTTCTGTGGCAAGAATGGAAGCTAATCTGTAAGAAAAGTTCAATACATAGTTACTATGTGTCACATAGAACCTTTGTCAACCCAATATTCTAGTGTATATGACATAGAAAGGTATGTTGCATCCTACCCCCCCCCCAAAAAAAAGAAAAAGAAAGAGAAAAACAAACACCAACCCAAACTCCAAACCTTTTTTCAATTTTTTATTAGATATTTTCTTCATTTACATTTCAAATGTTATCCCTAAAGTCCCCTATACCCTCCCCCTTCCCTGTTCCTCTACCCACCCACTCCCACTTCTTGGCCCTGGTGTTCTCCTATACTGGGGCATATAAAGTTTGCAAGACCAAAAGGTCTCTCTTCCCAATGATGCCTAACTAGGCCATCTTCTGCTACATATGCATCTAGAGACATGAGCTCTGAGGGTACTGGTTAGTTCATATTGTTATTCCACCTATAGGGTTGCAGACCCCTTCAGCTCCTTGGATACTTTCTCTAGCTTCTCCATTGGGGGCCCTATGTTCCATCCAATAGATGACTGTGAGCATCCATTTCTGTATTTGCCATTCACTGGCATATCCTCACATGAGACAGCTATATCAGGGTCCTTTCAGCAAAATATTGCTGGCATATATAATAGTGTCTGCGTTTGGTGGCTGATTATGGGATGGATCCCCGTGTGGGGTAGTTTCTGAATGGTCCCACATTTTCTGTATTCATCCCTCAACAGAGGAATGGATATAGAAAATGTGTTACATTTACACAATGGAGTACTACTCAGCTATTATAAACAATGAATTTATGAACTTTTTGGGCAAATGGATGTATCTGGAGGATATCATCCTGAGTGATCCACTGATAAGTGGATATTAGCCCAGAAACTTAGAATACCCAAGATACAATTTTCAAAACACAAGAAAACCAAGAAGAAGGAAGACCAAACCTTTGATCTACTATAATTTGCCTTGCGTGAAAAATATATTAAGGCAATGATGTCATGAACATTCTAGGAGTAACCATCTGGTGACTCAACTGGCGGTTATCATGTAGAAGACTGGGAATTGATCCGTTCTTATCTCCTTGTACTAAGGTCAAGTCTAAGTGGTTGAAGGATCTCCACATAAAACCAGAGACACTGAAACTTATAGAGGAGAAAGTGGGGAAAAGCCTCGAAGATATGAGCACTGGGGAAAAATTCCTGAATAGATCAGCAAAGGCTTGTGCTGTAAGATCAAGAATTGACAAATGGGACCTCATAAAGTTGCAAAGCTTCTGTAAGGCAAAAGATACTGTCAACAAGACAAAAGGGCCACCAACATATTGGGAAAGGATCTTTACCAATCCTAAATCAGATAGGGGGCTGATATTTAATATATATAAAGAACTCAAGAAGGTGGACACCAGAAAATCAAATATCCCCATTAAAAAGTGGGGCACAGAGTTAAACAAAGAATTCTCAACTGCGGAATACTGAATGACTGAGAAGCACCTGAAAAAATGTTCAACATCTTTAATCATCAGGGAAATGCAAATCAAAACAACCCTGAGATTCCACCTCACACCAGTAAGAATGGCTAAGATCAAAAATTCAGGTGACAGCAGATGCTGGCATGGATGTGGAGAAAGGGGAACACTCCTACATTGTTGGTGGGAATGCAAGCTTGTTCAACCACTCTGGAAATCAGTCTGGCGGTTCCTCAGAAAATTGGACATAATACTACTGGAAGATCCTGCAATACCTCTCCTGGGCATATATCCAGAAGATGTTCCATCTAGTAATAAGGACACATGTTCCACCATGTTCAAAGCAGTCTTATTCATAATAGCCAGAAGCTGGAAAGAGCCCAGATGTCCCTCAACAGAGGAATGGATACAGAAAATGTGGTATATTTACACAATGGAGTACTACTCAGCTATTAAAAACAATGAATTCATGAAATTCCTAGGCAAATGGATGGATCTGGAGGGTATCATCCTAAGTGAGGTAACCCAATCACAAAAGAACTCACATAACATGTACTCACTGATAAGTGGATATTAGCCCAGAAACCTAGACTACCCAAGATACAACTTACTAAACACATGAAACTCAAGAAGAATGAAGATCAAAATGTGGACGCTTCGCCCCTTCCTAGAATTAAGAACAAAGCACACATTGAAGGAGTTACAGAGATCAAGTGAGGAGCTGAATCTAAAGGATGGACCAACCAGTGATTCCTGCAGCCGGGGATCCATCCCATAATCAGCCACCAAACATAGACACTATTGCATATGCCAGCAAGATAGTGCTGAAAGGGCCTTGATATAGCTGTCTCTTGGGAGGCTATACCAGTGCCTGGCAAACACATTAGTGGATGCTCTCAGTCAGCTATTAGATGGAACACAGGGTTACCAAGGAAGGAGCTAGAGAAAGTACCCAAGGAGCTGAAGGAGTCTTCAACCCTATAGGTGAAAGAACAACATGAACTAACTAGTAACCCCAGAGCTCATGTCTCTAGTTGCATATATAGAAGAAGATGGCCTAGTTGGCCATCACTGGGAAGAGAGGCCCCTTGGTCATGCAAACTTTATATGCCCCAGTACAGGGGAACGCCAGGGCCAATAGGGGAGAGTGTGTGGGGTGGGTAGGGGAGCAGGATGGGGGATGGGGGAGGGTTTAGGGGATTTTGGGGAGAACATGTGAAATGTAAATTAAAAAATATCTAATAAAAAAAAAAGACTCACTCCAGGAGATGGAACCCATACAAAACGGTGGTGACCAAGACCTGGGATCTGGATAGTCAAGAACCCTAGGTTAAAGTCAAACACTATTGGTCTAAAAAATTACAATAAAATGACTCCTAATGATATTCTGCAACACTCATAGATCAGTGCTTTACTTAGCATCATCAGAGAAGCTTCTTATGTTACCCACAGCAAGGCATTACACACACACACACACACACACACACACACACACACAGAGAGAGAGAGAGAGAGAGAGAGAGAGAGAGAGAGAGAGAGAGAGAGAGAGAGAGAAATACACAGCCCTACATGAAGTGTCACCATCAAATTCCTCCCCACAAAGATCAGGGAAGCCTGTAGACAGGGAGGTAGAGGGCATAGGGGAGACAGAGTGGGCAAAAGGTACCAGGGGAACAACTGAGAAAAGTTCGTAGAAACTTAAGAGACTGAAGCAGGATGTGTAGGGCCTACATGGATCTGCACCAGGTCCTCTCCATATGCACTATACCTTTTAGTCTCATTCATTTATGGGACTCCTGAATGTGTAAACAAATGGGTCACTGATTCTCTTGGGACTCTTTTATTTTCCTGTTGCCTTGGCTTGTTCAACTTCAATATCATAGCTTTTGTTTTATTTTACATTTTATCTTATTATGTTTTGTTTTTGTTTCCTAGAAGCCAGTTCTTTTCTAGTGAGAGACAGAAAGAGAGGGTAGATTTGGATGGAAGATGTGGTGGGGAGAAAGTGGGAGGAGTAGAAGGATGGAAAACTATTAAAATGATATTGTATGAAAAAAGAATCTATGTTTAATAAAAGGGAAAATAACTATTAAAAACCAGTACAGAACAAAATAGACCTTAGGAACATTGCATCTGGTCTACATAATGTTTTCTGCCCTTGGATCAATGTCTTTTCACCTTTCCTCATACTTTCACAAACCTTGGTATTCACTATTCCAGTCTGTGTTTTAAAGAATTCGGTATAGATTTCATACAAAAGTGAGATCTGTCAATATTTGGCTTTTTCTTCTCTTCTCTTCTCTTCTCTTCTCTTCTCTTCTCTTCTCTTCTCTTCTCTTCTCTTCTCTTCTCTTCTCTTCTCTTCTTTTTTCCTTTCCTTTCTTTTTTCCTTTCCTTTCCTTTCTTTTTTCCTTTCCTTTCCTTTCCTTCCCTTCCCTTTCCTTTCCCTTTCCCTTTCTCTTTCCCTTTCCCTTTCCCTTTCTCTTTCCCTTTCCCTTCCCTTCCTTTCCTTTCCTTTTCCTTTCTTTTCTTTCCTTTTCCTTTCTTTTCTTTCCCTTTTCCCTTTCCTTTCCTTTCCTTTCCTTTCCTTTCCTTTCCTTTCCTTTCCTTTCCTTTCCTTTCCTTTCCTTTCCTTTCCTCTCCTCTCC
>LR752347.1:79708-91670 GCA_902729485.2 Mus minutoides | reverse complement strand
CCAGGGAAAGCAAGCCAGTAAAGAACATCCCTCCATGGCTTCTGAAACAACTCCTGCTTTCTGACCTGCTTGAGTTCCAGTCCTGACTTCCTTTGGTGATGAACAGCTGTATGGAAGTGTAAGCCAAATAAACCCTTTCCTCCCCAACTTGCTTCTTGGTCATGATGTTTGTGCAGGAATAGAAACCCTGACTAAGACATCGTCATAATGACTATGGCTGAGGTGGGACACTGGAGAGAGGCCTCAGCAGTTAGGAGCATTTACTGTTCCAGAGAAACTGAGTTTGGTTCTCAGCATGCATGTCAGGAGGCTTACAACCATTAATAATTCCAGCTCCAGGGGATACGACACCCTTTCCTGGTCTGTGGGCACTTGCACTGACATGCATCTACACCCATGGACACATAACCAAAAACAAATAAATCTTAAAAGCAAAACAAACAAGAAAAACCCAGATGGGCTGTGGAGATAACCAACCCAGTGGGTAAAAGTGCTTTCAGTACAACCAAGTTTAAATTTCCAGAACTCATGCAGAAGTCAGATATGACAGCTTGAGTTATCTGTGGGCCTGTGATCCCAGGAGATCTGGAAAGCAGAGGCTGAGGAAAAAGCACAGGTACACAGAGGCCAGCCAGTACGAAGCAGGAAAAACAAGGTCCTGTCTCTCAAGCAAGGTAGAAAGGGTTGTTCTCTGACCTCCACATGCATATTTACATAATATATGCACCCCTGTACACACACACACACACACACACACACACACACACACACACACACACACCAACAACCTGTTAAGATCCAAATGTCATTACTTAGAAAGCACAAGTTCTTGCTGCCACACTATTCTCCTTAAGAACTGTGGTGGCGCATGCCTTTAATCCCAGCACTTGGGAGGCAGAGGCAGGCGGATTTCTGAGTTTGAGGCCAGCCTGGTCTACAAAGTGAGTTCCAGGACAGCCAGGGCTATACAGAGAACCCCTGTCTCGAAACCACCTCCCACCCCCAAAAAAGAACTGTTCTTCTCACTATTGGATGTTAACTCACCAGGAATCTCCAGTTCATTTTTCAGNGCCTTTAATCCCAGCACTTGGGAGGCAGAGGCAGGCGGATTTCTGAGTTTGAGGCCAGCCTGGTCTACAAAGTGAGTTCCAGGACAGCCAGGGCTATACAGAGAACCCCTGTCTCGAAACCACCTCCCACCCCCAAAAAAGAACTGTTCTTCTCACTATTGGATGTTAACTCACCAGGAATCTCCAGTTCATTTTTCAGGAACTGCACTTTGAACTCACTCATCCAGGGGGAATACTCTTTCAGGTTTCCAGGTAGCTTTGAGTCTTTTCTCATCCTTTCAAGTAGTGAGTCAGTGATATTACAAAAGTCACTGACCTTCATTGTAAGCAGCTTAGAACCACCATTCCCAAAGCTTTTGACAAATTCTTTCCCAAAGGCCTGGAAATTAAAAAATTTACTGTAAAGACTGGTATTCCTTTTGTACATTCAAAAAAGCTCCAAGCTTATGAATATTTCAATATTCTAAAATCTCTCAAATGTCTCTTTTGTCTGTGTCTTATCCTCCTTTAGACATGTCATTATTAGGATGGCTCCTAGTTACAAGTTCTAGTTTGCTTCAAAAGCACAGCAAAGAGCCAAGTTTATGGCACAGGCCTTTATTCTCAGCACTGTCTGGAGACAGGAAGGTCAATCTCTGTGAGTTCAAGGACAGCTTTGTCTTCATAGTGAGTCCTTGTCCCCCAAAACAAAACAAAATTTGAAAAACAAAACAACCATGGTAAGATCATCTAACCACTCTATACTCTGTCCACTTCTAGGACTACTTTATTTGATGTACAAAGAATAACGTGAATAATTAGGAACAAAGTTAAAAGCAAAATCAAAGGAGCAATTAAATAACAATGAATAGTTCATAACTTTTTCATAGGAGCTAAAGGAAAGAGAGAAAGAGTAATAATGTTCTCAGTCAGGGACTACTGAGACATCGCTCTAGATCATAAACCAGTATAAATATCATAAGATCAATAATTCCAGAAGCAATTATCAGAAGTCCTATGTACCCTTCCCTCCAGCCTTGAGCTGGCTGGATCAGACCTTGTTTCTGACACAGTTGGCTAGCCCACCCAAGGTAGTCTTCCCACCTAGGTAAGGTCTATTGTCTACCACTCTGCAGCTTCCTGCAAGAAGCCGCTACCTGCTGAGCAGCTGAGCTTGTCTTCCTGACCAAGATCCTGGCAAAGTGGGGATGGGTTCCCCCCTTTATATTCAGACCTTAGAATTAAACACTGAGCCTTGATCAGAGAACTGTGTCTTGGCTCGTTATTTCTCTCATCCCTCCCTCCCATACAGCCCTAGCTTTCTTTTCAGGAACTCAGTAACTCATGGCCGCTGGTGGCTACAGTACTGTATCTTGGAATGTATTAGTTCTTTTAAAAAATATTTATTTGAATGAAAATCTTAATATCAAATAAAGATAAAGCAAAACTGAGGACTGTCAAGATTTAGCAGATCATCTTTTTGGCTTTGAGACAGAGTCTCATGCAGTTCATGAATTTCTGCTTGCTTTTCTTGGTTCAAACTAATTTCAACAGTTTCTAATAAGAAAATTTGACACATAAAGATACTTCTTCTTCAATTTAGAAATGGATTAAAAATATAGAAATAAAGGACTGGGGATAGTACTGTGGCATAGTACTATCCAGCACGGCCAGGGTGCTAGATTTAGTCCTCTGAACCACACAGGCGTTTGTAGCTTAGTAAAAGGCTGAGTGAGGCTATGCTTGGCAACAGCAGGGAGGGACAGTGATGTGTGCTCATATGCTCTTAGGGCAGGCTTACTGGACCCAGTATATAGGGAAAGGATTTAAATCAAAAGTAGCTATGGCTTTAAAAAGAGAACATGGCAGCCGGGTGTGGTGGCACACGCCTTTAATCCCAGCACTCGGGAGGCAGAGGCAGGCAGATTTCTGAGTTCGAGGCCAGCCTGGTCTACAAAATGAGTTCCAGGACAGCCAGGGCAATACAGAGAAACCATGTCTCGAAAAACCAAAAAAAAAAAAAGGACTTGGAGTGGAATGGCCGTCATGAGGAAGGGAAAACAGACTATATTATTGTGGAGGAACAAAGGGGAAACTGAAATGGGGGCTTAAAATGGGAGGAGAATAGAAGAAAAGGGTAAAGGAAGAAACATGGGAAGAACCATCTAACACTAAAGGCCATTTGAAAAACAAGTAAGTTTCTACCATTGAAGAAGCATCCCTAAAGTATATACTGATGCGAAAGCAATCTAAATGGAGTCACCAAATAAAAGAAGAGACAATGCCAACTAGATAGCTTATGATACCAAACAAAACTTCCAATGCTACAAATGGGTTATATCTTGTGGCCCCATGGAAACCCCCAATCATCAGAGTAAATAGCTTCTCCTCCCCACAAACTGATGGTGAAGCTCTATTGATGAAGATGAGTCATCAAACATGGAGAAATCAAGCTGGTGCCTAATTAGAAGCTTTACTCTGCTGACTAGTGTTTATGGTACTGGAAGGTACTTTGCACACTACCAGAGGAAGAGATATAATCATTAATATCACCCAGCTATAAAACCTGTGACCCACAACAGTGACCTACCTGCAAGATAAACTGTGCAATAGTCATGTGAATGCTATGGGAGTAACGAACCACTATTTGATTGGATTTAAGGACCAATCCATGAGATGCAACCTATACATGACACTACTAAAATGGCCAAGAATTTGAGATAGGATAATTCACAGGCTAGGGGAAAACCCACTATTATTCTGTTAAGGGAACATAGCAACAAAATACTCATAATACATAAAGATCAGCACCTCACTCAACCCAAATCAGAGAAGCTCCTTTTCACAGGAGAGGGAAACACAGTGACTTTCAGCTAGACAATGTAAAGGGAGAAAGCTCAGAGTACTCAGTCCTAAGTGTCTTCAACAAATCCCTCTCTGCAAGGCTCGTGATGGAAGAGGAAGTGGAAAGATTTTAAAAGCCAGAGGTGATGGATGACTCTGAGCAAAGAGTGTCTTCCAGATACAACAGGACTAATGTATGAATGAGCTCACAGAGGCTGTATAGTGCCATGCACAGGACTTGCACAGGTTCAAGCTAGACAGGCTTTCAGCATTGAGAAAGGGAAGTGGACTCAGGGTCCCCTTTCCTAGACACGAAGCTATTTGCAACAAAGAAAAATCAGTTTTCTCCAATAGAGTCTCACTGTGTATATCAACCACACTTTAGGGGAGGTCCCATGCTCAGAAGTGTATGGCCAACACAAAATGAACTCATTGGGTTTTCTGTAGCCTTTTCTTGTATTCTGTTTTTTTGTTTGTTTATTGTTTTTTTTTTCTTATTTGAGTTTTGTTTTTGAATTTTTTTTTGTTCTTTTAAGAGAGAGGAGGGAGGTGAGGAGGATCTCTTAGGAATTGAGGGAGGGGAGAATATGATCAAAGTATACTGTATTTAAATGTTTTCATAATGAAAAGTTTCTAAATATGCTCCTCACTTCATGACTCTTTCCAGCACTAGAATAACTAAAAAATATTTCCCTCTGCCACACTTATCTGAAATACAGCTTTTTATAAGCAGTGTTATTAGTCATGCAATCCCTCTGATCTGGGTTTGTACTGTTTCTGAACATGCAAATTGGTACCCTAAACCAATGTTTCAGAATACTTATCACCTTATATAAGACAGAAATATTTTCTTGATCCAATATCTAAGTGATCCTGAGAATTAAAAATACTAAACTAAATACAATCTTAAGGTAGCAGAATCTGAGCTTGAGAATATAGCAGAACCCCAAGGTTTTAGCCTACTGACCCACTTGCCAACTGGGGTGGATTGAATATGCTTGGCCCAGGGAGTGGTTATTAGGAGGTGTGGCCATGTTGGAGGAAGTGTGTCACTGTGAGTGTGGGCTTTAAGACCCTCTTCCTAGCTGCCTGGAAGTCAGTCTTCTCCTGTCTGCCTTTGGAAGAAGATGTAGAACTCTCAGTTCCTCCAGCATCACATCTACCTGGATGCTGCCATACTCCTGCCTTGATAATGGACTTAACCTCCGAACCTGTAAGGCAGCCCCAATTAAATATTGTCCTTTATGAGAGTTGCCTTGGTCATGGTGTCTGTTCATAGCAGTAAAACTCAAACTAAGACATAAGCATTGAATGAAAACATTTGATTATAGAAAGTATCAGCTCTAAAGCAAGCTCATCACAGTGACAGACAACAGGCAGGAAGTAATTCAAATGTAAACACTGCAACTGTATCTATCAAATTATTAATTTGATTAATCAAGCAGCTGTATCAATCCATACCTGTATGAACCTCCTCCGAAAGGGCCCCAGGCCTGGAGCACGAAGGTCACCCAAGGCAGCATACATCCTTTCATACAATTTTTCAATATTTTTCTTATTCACAGGATTCTTTCCTAGTTCATCTTTTGTATCAGAAACCCAGTCCTGTGCCAAAAGAGAAAGAAAAAAAGAAATCAAGAATGAAGCTAGACTATACACAAATTCTATCTACATTCATTTTTACTGTCAAAAGCTGTTTTCTTACCTTAAAGAGCAGATCAGGATTGGACAGCTGGTCTAAGGCATTAATAAAACTGTGAATCACTCCTCCATGATCAAGTTTACTTTTTATCCTATAAAAAATTTTACCAGGTTTAGGCTAAGTAAAATTTTAATCCCAGTACTCAGAGGCAGAAGCCACCGTGAGCTGGGCCCTCCTTTATCAATTATTAATCAAGATAATGCCCCACAGGCCAATTAGGTGCAGTATTTTCTCAATTGAGGTTCTCTCTTCACAGATGACCCTAGCTTGTGTCAAATTTATAAAATCAAACCAACCAGGATGAGAACTGATTGCAAAAGTATCTCACCTTGTCTGTATTATTCAAAAGATTATTAGCTATGGGCATGAAGGTAAACAGTGTTTTCAAAAGGAGAGAAATTCAGTAACAAGCATCAGATAGAGAAAAGATAGCCTCAATAAACGTCTAAGAATTCCTATACTTCATGAACAACTCAAATATATTTGCATGGTTTTGCTTTTACCATCCCAAACTTTTATACTCAATACTATCTGATCAGCCCCAAACCAAAACATTACCTCTCAACAAATGCTCTATTATTATGACCAGAAGAAGTATTTTTAAAGGAGTAGCTTTCACTGCTTATTATAAAAGGGTAGATAATGGCCTGTGGGTAGTTATCAGCAATTTCTTCCACAGTATGTTGTACTGCAATAGCTTCCTCTTTGTCCAGCAAGGCCATCATGTGGCTGATCCAGCCAATGAACTGCCAGCAAGGAATGGATGAAATCTAAAATTCAGAAAAGTACAGTTTGAAAATGAACAAAACATTTAAAAATATTTGCATAAAGGTAAAATACGTTCCAAATGAAAATGCTTAACTATGAGTCTACTCTCTCTTAGCTCTTTTTTGCTAAGGGACCACTGGATTCTTCCCAACATTTCCTGTACACGTACACAATTACTTTTTGATCAAAGAATGGGATACTTGCTCTGGTGGTTTGAATGAGAATGGGCCCATAAGCTTGTTCATTTGAATGCTGATGACCAGCTGGTGCAACTGTTGGTGAAGGATAAGGAAATGTGGCCTTGCTGGAGGAGGTGTGTTGGAGTGGTCTTTGAGATTTCAGAAGACCCCCACCATTCACAGTATGCCCCTGTATACATCATGCCTATGCTTTAGGATGGAGCTCTCAGCTACTGCTCCCATGTCATGCCATGTCATGCGTGCCTGCCTGCAGCCATGATCCCCACTAATGCTCTTGGGTTTCAATCCTGACATTGGAAGTCCTCCCAAAACACTGTCTATAATAAGTTGTCTTGTACATGATGTCTTATTACAGAAATGTACAAGTAATAAAGACATGGGACACACCTAACTCATTCTTGTAACAGCTATATTCACCTAATGCATTATCATATTTTTGTTTCAAGAAATGCTTAAAACAAAGATTCTTATAAATATACCTCTGTAGAATAAGTTTCCAGAAACAAAGTTACAGCTTGAACATTAGTAATTATTATATGTATGTGTGTGTATATATATATATATATATATATATATATATATATATATATATATATATATATAAAGTCTAAAAAGAATTTTCAGATTTCCATTTATAAAAATGTTTAACTACATTATATATTCTTTATAAACATTGGATATAATGAAGTTTTAATTTAATTTTATTTTTAAAGAAAGTGTCTCACTATGTAGCCCTGGCTAGCCTAGAAACTGCTACACAGACCAGGCTGTTCTCAACCTCTGCTTCCCAAATGCTGGGATTTAATGCATGCCACAACTAGCCATAATAAACTTTCTGAAGTCACTGTCAATATAGAATCAAAAGCTATATAATTTGGGCCAGTGAGATGGCTCAGTGGGTTAAGGCACTTGCTGCATGTCTGGCAACTGGATTCAATCCCCAGGACTCAGATGGTGTAAGAAGAGGAATGACTTCTGAAAGCTGTCCCCTGACCTCCACGTGTACGCTGTGGTACAAGTATGTACACATGCAAATTAACAAATTAAGTGTAATAAAAAAATTAAAGGACTTTTTCTCTTGTCAATGCTTCCCACTCTTGGAAGTTTTTTTTTTATCTTTTTAATTTTCCTTAATTTCTCACGTTCCCTCAATTTTTTACTTCTCTGCAATTCTTAGTAAAGCTTGCTTCTGCTTTATACACTGAAAAGAAAAAATAAAAAAAAAAAGGACTACTGAAAGTCTCCAGCACTCAGAATCCACACACTGCAAATGTCTGATAGCATAGTGAGCCCTCATAGCTCAAAGATGAAGATTGTTTAAGATTTTGCTATACAGAGCTGGGGAGATGGCTCAGTTGTAAAAAGGAACTGAGTTCTGTTCGCAATACCTATGGAAAAAATGAGGTTGAGGACCATGACCCTGTAATCCCCGGGGAGCTGGGGAGGCAGGGACAGGAAGAAATGGGATTGGGGAGGAGCTTGCTGGCCCATCAGTCTGGCTGAATTGGCAAGCTCCAGGTTCAGGGTGAGAATGTGTCTCAAAAGACAATGTGGAGAGCAGGTGAGGAAGATACAGGGTACTGATCTTTAGCCTGAGCACTCATGTATACACATAAATACAGTAACAACACAGACCTTGCTACATGAAGCAGTAGAGTAGCAGCAGTTAGTCCTTTCTGAACTCTATTTTCAAGTCAAAGCTTGGGTCTATGTTTTAGTTATAAATCTGTAAAAACAGGAAGGAACCTTTCAGATGGCCCTATTCTTTTATAGATGGGGGCCTTCCCTATACCAATAGGTCCCAGAGGACAGGGGCACAGTCAGCATGTGTATACCCAAGTGCTCCATGGAATAAGCATATGAAGGCTGCAGGGTATTGTATGTGCATACATAAACCTCTTGATTGCCACTTAGTCCTCACCCAGGCTAAATAAAAACTAAGCATAAGATACCAACAGATGTTATAGACTGCAGCTTCATCTGTGTAGAGGATAAACTTCCATAAAAAGTCCTTATCTTGGCTCCAGAAATATTTTTCCTTGATTGATTTGGTTCTTGTTCAGATATAGTGTTTCTACTAAACCCACAAAGGAAAATTGGTAAAAGTAGCAGCACACATCTGTCATCCTCAGATGCAGGAGGAATTAAGAGAATCACATCAAGTTGCAAACAAGGCAGAAGTTCAGGAATGATGCCTGAGATTGTTTTCTGACTTCTGCATGCATGATGTAGCATGTGTAAAAATACAAAGGTAGGAAAAAAACAAAAGGCCATAATGTGCATTACAAACACTGAGTCTACATATAAGTAAAAATGTGTCTTTAATTCCTGAAAAGTTCTCTTCCACTCTCAAGGATACCAACCTCTTTTGTCATTATGTTTAAGGTCTCCTCTGAATACTGCTCTATAATCTGAAGTAATCTAGGAAATTTCAGCCTGGCTTCAGAAGAGTTTAACTTTAATGCTCTCAACGTTTTCTCCACCACAAGTGCTGGATATGCTTCCAGTTCTACAGAATCAAAGACAGCAAAGAAGGAAACGATGGTTAGCACATAAATCATAAATCAATGTGACAAATGATTCTCTTCCCCTTTTCTTGGCTTTGTTTTTTAGTTTGACACTGTTCCCTCTCCACTGCTTTCTTTCAGTCAAGAAATGTCACACACATTTGTCTAATCTTTCAGGAAGCAGTTTTCATCCTGTTTTGACAGCACACATTAGATCATGCTCCTGATTTTATTCCTAGAGCAAGAGGTAGACCATAGGAACCCGTAAGTTACATGAAGCAAATGAGCCAGTTGCAGTGACTCGCCCTGCAATGCTAGCACCTGAGAGGTAGAACAAAATGGCAAGTTCAAGGCCAGCTTGTGCTACATAGTCTCTGGTTTTGTTTTTTTCCAGACAGAGTTTCTCTGTATAGCCCTGGCTGTGCTGGAACTCACGCTGTAGACCAGGCTGGCCTCGAACTCAGAAATCCGCCTGCCTCTGCTTCCAGAGTGCTGGGATTAAAGGCGTGCACCACCACGCCCGGAGCTACATAGTCTCTATATACACATCTCTAAAAGTTATAGGATGCCATCTTAGCTCAGTGGTGGAGTTCTTGCCTAATATTATTAAGGCTAGATTAAACCCGAGAATTGCCAATCAATACAGCAGATTTTATTTAAATACAGGTATGTTGCTTGGAGAAAGTATTTCTTTCTTTTTTTAAAAAAATATTTATTTATTTATTTATTTATTTATTTATTTATTTATTTAATGTTTGTGAGTGCACTGTCACTCTCTCAGTCACACCAGAAGAGGGCATCAGATCCCATTACAGATGGTTGTGGTTGCTGGGAATTGAACTCAGGACCTCTGGAAGAGCAGTTAGTGCTCTTAACCACTGAGCCATCTCTCCAGGCCCTGAAACTACTATTTCTAAAGATGAAACAAATTAAAAGATTTGTCATTTGGAAAAAAACCACCCATTAGATCAAAAGCATCTATATATTTTTCAAGCTTACATATGGAACACTAACCTGCATTTCTCTTCTGTAAGGCACTCTCTTCTACCTTTCGAAGTTGTTGGTCACAGAAACCTACCAGTGTCATATAAGCATGGGCCCGCTCAGCTGCAGCCTCATGGCCCCAGCGGGAAAGCGGGGTTTCCTCTTCAGCTGACTGCATGGCTTTGGAAAGGTGATGGAATGCTCTCTGGTACAGACCTGTGATTACCTGGAATTGAGAGATACATGACTAGATCAATAGCTTTGAAATAACATCAGTCTCAACTGATGCAAGGGGATCCCTGGGGACTACAAGTTTGATGCTAGTCTAGTCAATCCAGACTTCTTAAATAAGCTAAACATTAAAAGCTATGCTAACTGTAGTGTGTGTGTGTGTGTGTGTGTGTGTGTGTGTGTGTGAGAGAGAGAGAGAGAGAGAGAGAGAGAGAGAGAGAGAGAGCGCACACATGTGCAAGGCAGTAAATAATCTCAGTAAAATCTGGAACAATATTACAACCAGAGAGAGAGAGAGAGAGAGAGAGAGAGCACACACATGTGCAAGGCAGTAAATAATCTCAGTAAAATCTGGAACAATATTACAACCAGATAAACCAAAGAGAACATGCTGGTCAGGCAATGAGCCATACAGAGCTGGACCAGTCTAAGGCACTGTGAACTCCATGGGATTCACAAAAATGACAAAAGCTGGTGCTGTATGGTCATATCCTGCAAAGATGTCAGTGACACTGACAAGGGAGAAGACAGGACCACATGACAGCATTGAGGTAGGATGGAAGGTGAAGAGGCTAACTATTAGAGTCCAAAATTATCTGAAAACCAAAATAATATGACTGCGTCCTGCCCCACAAACTACGTGAAGCAGAGCTGAATACAACCCTTTTCCCAAAGGTTGTTTAACCCACAAGCTAGTGGAGAAACCATCTGGATGGAAATTAGTGATGAAATTTCATATATGAAAGCTTGTTTTAAAGATCTGTATTACCAAGTTGGATATGTAATTCCAGTATTCAGGATGCAGAGGTAGAAGGATTGTTTTAAGGCTCAAGTCAACCTGGTCTATACAATCAGTTCCAGGACAGCCAGAGCTACTTAACAGGGGATAAAACTAAAACAACAAAATCCCTATATTATTCAGGAAGCTGGGATGTAGCTCAGATGGCAGAATGATTGCTTAGTTTACATGAAGTCGTGAGTTCAGACACAGTACCACATAAACTGGGTATGGTGGCACACACCTATAATCTAGCATATGGGAGGTACAGAAAATTCAAATTCATCCTTGGTTAGAGAGCAAGTTTAAGACATGCCTGGGATACAGAAGATACTGGTTTAAACAAACAAACAAACAAGACAAAACAAAATAAAAAAGGTTTAATTCAAATAACAATTAAGAAATACATGGAATGTTCAATTTTCCATATAATAAACTTGAAATAATACTTGTCAATCATTTCATCTTAATTCATCATTTCATTTCAATTGTGTTTTGGAGATCAGGTCTCTCTCATTTTATAGCTCAGCTGTGCATGGTGGTGCCTCGCAAATGCTAGGCTTACAACTATGAGCCACTATTCCTGCCTTTAAGCATATTATAATTGACAAAAGAGTACTCTCTCATAGCGGCTTCACTTAGCCCTGAGGGCAGCACATAAAAGACACACAATACAACTTACCCTCTCTGTGTTCCCTGCACTAGATCCGGAAAGTGTCAAGATTGAGTTCACCTTGCTTTCCTCCAGGTCAGATAGGCAGGCTGGCTCCCTGCTGAGAGCATCAGCCATGATTCTGCAAGTTGTGCCCAAGAGAATGCTCTGGTCACAAGAGGCCTTAATGTTTTTATTTAAGTAGTTTGAAATATCACTTTCACCTGTTGTATTTAAAAAAAAAAAA